>PVJC01001681.1:0-89637 GCA_004026665.1 Murina feae | reverse complement strand
TTTAACTTCCATGTCATTTAAAGTGACTGTCTTTTAAAAAGATTAATAGAATCCATTATTGTATGTGAAGTTTTAACTGAGTTTAAATAGTCCCAGAAACACCATCGCCTGGGGAAATGGCCATGTTGTTTTCAGAAAGAAGTTTGTAACAAACAGCCTTTTTAAAGTCTCTTCCAGCTACAGAGTGGATCAAAAAAGAAATAGGTTAGCTCTAGCCTATTTTGCTCAGTGGCTAGAGCATCAGCCTGCAGACCAAAGGGTCCTGAGTTCGATTCCAGTCAAGGGCATGTACCTGGGTGTCAGGCTTCTCCCTGGTCCAGCCCCTGGTTGTGGTGCGTGCAAGAGGCAACCAATCGAAGTGTTTTTCTCACATTGCTATTCCTCTCTCTTCCACTCACTCTAAAAATCAATAGAAAAATATCCTCAGGTGAGGGTTAAAAAAAAATAAATAGGTTAGCCAACTAAATTTTTCTGAAAGCATTAGTTTTATTTTTCAATGGAATGGTACAAGTACTTTATTAAAGTACATTAAACAAGAAAGCACAATTAGTAACAATTGTTTTTTTCTATATTTATAAGCAGAAATATTCATTCAGATCACTGAATTGATGATGGTTTTTAATATATACTTATAATATATGTATCACTATACTACATATTTATAATATTTTATGATTTTGATTGCAATTGCAACCTTGGAAATAAAACAAGCATTACTTTTCCTGTTGGAATTTTCCAATTCAATGAATATTGAATAAATATACCACAGAGAATAAAAAAATTAAGTTCCTACTCTCAAAGGAGCTTGAAATCAAATGAGGGAGAATAATATGTACCAAAAAATCACTGTGATAATAAAAAGTGGTAAGCCAATTTTAAACAATACAAAGCTCTGTGAAGTTTTCAGATAGGGAGAAATCATATTCCACTGTGTGGAAATTAGGGATGGTATCACAGGTGGGTGTAAATCTGATGTTCAAATTGGCACTATGAGGAATCAATGCAGGGTTTTACATAAGGATATTGCAGGAGTCCTGACACTTATCAAATATTACTTCTTCCTCGATGTCTTTTCTTATTCTCCCTAACTGAATCTAATCTCTGTGTATTGATTAGAGCAGAGAGTCTATGGGTGGAAATATGACAGAGATGAGGTACTGGGCCCAGACCATGAAGCCCTTTGACTGGTGATTTTATTAAATAGTAAAATAGTTTTGGAATGTTTTTTAAATCAAAAATGACATAATCGGGCTGACTTGGAAACATTGTTTATGATGGGGAAATGGAGGGAAGTTGGACTAGAAGCAGAGAGGTAAGTGCAATGAGTCAGGCAAACAACCTCAACTTAGATATTCGAAGTAAGAATTGAACAAAGGAATGATATAAGAGGTATTACAAGTTGGAAATGACAAGATAGAGCAATTAATGACCAGCGGAGAAAGAGGGACAACTAAACATGAAAATAAACTTTAGTTTTCAAGGCCTGAGTGGAAAAAAATATTAACATGTCATATACCAAAGCACTGAAGGGAAAGCAGGCCAGCTTGTGCAGAGCAGACACTAAGTTCAGGTTTACTGATTGTGTTTGACAGGTTAGTGGAGACTTCCAGGTGCAGTTTTTGGAAAGTAAGTTGGAAATGTGGGACAAGAGTCATCCAAGGTAAAGGTAATGGTTATTAACTAGTAAGACATGGAAAATGAGCAAGAAGGCATGAGCAGCGGGCGATCAGAAGAGTTGCCAGCTTTCAGTGGATAGCATCAGTGAAGACCACTGGGCAGTCCACTCGGTGTGGATGGGAAAGTAATTGGCTATGTACTGAGGAAGGATATAGCAAAAAGGTTTGGAAGAAAGCTTTGGGGAGTATTTATATAAGAAGCTATTGGAAATGGAGCCAAACAGAAGTCCAGAGAGGAAACGGTTGGAAGAGGAGGAAGTAAAATGTAATAGACATACTCAGTACTGTTAGCTGCTGTTACATAAAGTTTAAAAGACACCAGTATTCGTGGTTTCTTATTCCCCAATTGATTTATATATGTGACTTGTGTCCAGACTATACTGGAAGCATCTGAAGAAAGATAACTTGTCTTCTATCTGGGTATTACTTGTAGTTTTAGTTACTGATGTAGAAGACTTAAATTTTGAATTAACAAAATGAAGTTTGCAAATTTACTTTAAAATGTCAGATCATTTCAGTGTTAAAGTGATATGGTATAGGCTAGATGAGTGCAATAGATTCCATCTTACCCGTATCGCTCAGATGGGGTAAGTGATTTGGCCAAGATTTTTAACTGAAATTAGTGGAGGGTTCAGGGCTTCATCCTGGGGGTACTGGTTCATTATGTAGTGCTCCTTTCTAAATACTTTACAGGTTTACATTCTATTCCTATTGCTCTAGATCCTCGGGTCCTTAAGTTATCGGTATCTATCCCATGGCCATCCTCACAGGCCTTCATCAAATATGGCAGAAATAGCCCTTACCACCGTTTCCTAAGGTAGACAGTTCTTCTAGGGAATTAAGCTTCTGCATTCCTGCCTGTAAAGGATACTAAGTTTAGAATAGTTTTTCTTTGGCCTGTCTTTTGTTTTTGTTTTGTTGTACTTACCTTTTTTATCAAAGTGTACATTAGAGTGGTCCAAGCCTTTTGCCCACTGGTGGATCACCAATAATACGAATCAACGTCAAAATCAAATAAGCACATCCGCCATGGTAGTTGAGTACTTGTTTCATTTGGAGCATCTATTGAGGGTTAAAACTGCCCACAAGCAACCTTTAAAGCAATTTAAGCGAGAAGACCTTTTTGAATGCCCAGCTCTTTACTCTTGACTATTCTTATCTCTTCTTTTCCAAAGCTTATCCAAAGCACTTGGGTTGATCGTGTATTGTAGGAAGCACATGCCTTCAGCTTAGGCAGTGCCATCAAGATCACACCTGGACATGGACTTCACTGTGGGTTCAAGAAGCCTGAAAGGACGACTACCCTGACATGACCCACTGTGTCTTCAGGAACCTACTGTCTCCTAAGACACATTTCAGAGGTTTTACTGTGGGCCAGCATTTTTCTGATAGGTTCACAGAATTTGAAAGTGAAATTTTTTTAGAGCCAGGCTTAGAAAATAAGTGCTTAAACATGTTTTGCTTTCTTTATATACCCACAGGCTTATTTATAGGATTATAAATGTCACATACACACATATTTGCACCTAAATAGGCATGGTTATACCGAAGTTGATGTTTAATGCACATACTTACATAACATACATCATCATAAAATGGAACAATAATACCTTTGCAGAATCACCACTTTTGTAGTCTGATTTAATGCTTGAGTATACTGTATAGAACAAAATATTTTTAAAATTAATCTTTATTCTATAGATTATTACAGATGTCTCTCTTTTTGCCTCCCATAGCTTTTCTTATCAGGTTCCCACCCCTCCCCAGGCCTTTGCCACCCTATTGTCTGTGTCCATAGGTAATACATGCATGCATATAAGATCTTTGTCTAATCTCTATCTACCCCCCCCACACACACACACACTCCTTTCCCTCTGAGAATTGTCAGTCTGTTCCAGTTCCATGCTCCTCATTCTATTCCATTTACCAGTTTATTCTGTTCATCAAACTTTTTATTCATTTGATTTTTAGATTCACTTGTTGATATGTATTTGTTGTCATTTTTTATCTTATTTTTTATTTTTACCTTTTTCTTCTTCCTCCTGTTCTTAAAGAATACCCTTCAGCATTTCATATAATACTAGTTTGGTGGTGATGAACACCTTTAGCTTTTTCTTATCTGTGAAGCTCTTTATCTGACCTTCAATTCTAAACGATAACTTTGCTGGGTAGAGTAATCTTGGTTGTAGGTTCTTGCTATTCATCACTTTGAGTATTTCTTGCCACTCCCTTTTGGCCTGCATAGCTTCTATTGAGAAATCAGCTGATAGTCGTATGGACACCCTTGTATGTAACTAACCGTTTTTCTCTTGCTGCTTTTAAGATTCTCTCTTTTTCTTTTGTCCTTGTATTTTAATTATGATGTATCTTGGTGTGCTGCTCTTTGGATTCCTCATGTTTGGGGTTCTCTGTATTTCCTGGACTTGTAAGTCTATTTCTTTCACCAGGTAGGGGAAGTTTTCTGTCAATGATCCCTGCAAACACCTCTGTCTGGAAGAAAGCTGCCCCCATGTTCCTGCCCCGATGCCAGACAGTCCAGTTTCTCCCCATATGTGCCTGGGTCCCCCAGAGCCTTGCTCTGCACTGGAGCTCAGAGGAAGTGGAGCTTATAAATTCAGTTTGTGGTGCCAGCCTTTTAAGAGGAGAAGCTGGGTCTCCAGCAGCCTGTGTGTCACTCAACCCCAATCCACACTGGTTTTTACAGTCCATAGTTCTTACAGCTCATCGAGACTTCTTTCCCCAGCTCTGGGACCCTAGGCTGGGGGTCTGGTATGGGGCTGTGATTCCTTGCTCTTCCAGATGGCCTCTGCAGAGGCGATCTCCCTCCCAATTAAAAAGTGGCACACTGAGGTGTGGACCAGCCCATTCCACTCCTCTGAACCTCCTACAAGTCTCAGTATGCTTTATTCTTTACTACTCTAGTTGTAATTCTTCCACTCAGCAAGCTTTCCTGAAGTTCTGGATGATAGTTGTTCTATATCCTAATATATATAAAGAGCTAGGTGGCGTCGTGACTGAACGGGCGACTGGTCACCATGAAGTGCATGGAGCACCTCTCGACCTCCCCTCTCTCCCAGCCCCCAATTGCTTACCATGAGGAGGGCTGGTGGCAGAGAAGGATTGGGGACTATTGAGTGGAGGTGGTGGGCAGCTTCACAAGGTGGCAGTGAGCTTAGTGGAGCAGTCACCCAGGTGGAGCGAGTATTGAGAAGCAGTTGCAGAGTAAGGGAGTTTTGTGGAGCAGTTGCAGGGTCAGGGAGCCTTGTGGAGCAGTGGTGGGGTGGGGGGAATTTCGTGGAGCGTCCAGTGGCAAGCTTCATGGGGTGGCAGCAAGCTTCATGGAGAAGTCAAGGGGCAAGGGGAGCCTCATGGAACAGCCTAGGGGTTCTCGGAGCAGTCAAGGGGCCTGGAGCATCACAGAGTATCCCAGGGCGGGGAGTCACATAGCATCGCAGTGCAGCAGAGGCCATGCAACAGTGGCCAGGGTAGGCCTAGGGACCCTAACCACACACGATTTCATGCATGCTGGGCCTCTAGTTTTAGTTATAATTTTGATGTGGTTGTCAGAGGTAGCAAGTATGGGTGTTTACCTATGCCGCCATATTGGTTCTCTATAACAAAACATTTTTTATGTAACCATAGACTCATGAGTAAGAAAAGCTTTCTAAGGGCTCTACAGGTTATCCAAATGATAGAATTATTTAGTTGGAAGATAGCAGAGGTCATTAATGTCATTTTACAGATGAGGCAAATGAAGTCCTAAGAATTCCCAACCTCAACTAAATGACAGAATGAAGATTGGAACCCTGACTCATCCAACCTGGAGACCAGTGCTCTATGAAAAAAAAATATTTTTTAAAAATTAAGTCATACGACTGAACCATCTTTAAATTAGATATTGGATAACAGCTTTCTGGACAAAATGGATCTGTGCTAATCCTCAATAGGAATTTGTTTACTAAAGCATCATATCCATTTTGTTATTCTAACAATCACTCTAACAGTTACATTTATTGAACACTTATTTGGCCAAAGATTTATTCAGAGTGTATGCTATTATGACCACCATTATCTTACAGATAGAACTGAACTTCCTAAGATCTGGTGTTGGGGATTTAAACAAAAGCTCAACCATTTTAAACTACTACATTATAAAATCACTAGAGGCCTAGTGCATGAAATTTGTACACTGGGGAGGGTTTCCCTCAGCCTGGCCTGTGCCCTCTCACAGTCCGGAACCACCAGGGGGATTGGGCCTAAGTTGGCAGGTAGACATCCCTCTCACAGTCTGGAGTTCTCACAGTCCAGGACCCCGTGCTCCTTAACACCCATCTGCAGTAGAGGTGAGAGAGGCTTCCGCCACTGCCACTACACATGACAGCCATTAGCCTGGCTTCTGGCTGAGTGGTGCTCCCCCTGTGGGAGTGCAATGACCACCAGGGGGAAGCTCCTGCGTTGAGCATTTGCCTTCTGGTGGTCAGTGTGCATCATAGCCACCAGTTGTTCTGCCATTCAGTCTATCTGCATATTAGGGTTTTATGATATAGGATTATTAGGTATGTGCTTTTAAAATTTAAAGATCATATAAGTTTGAGTATTTACAAAGAAATGGTCACACATAAAAATGTAGAAATAGCATGAACTCACAAAGTCATTTTGGGGTAAAATTTAATTAATTTTATATGTTCGCAAGGTGTTGTACAAATTAAGTGAGATAATTCCCTATCATTTAAACATATTAGGTCTGTCAGATTTTACTCTGGACTACTTCCATACAAAAAAATTAAAATAAAAGAAGAAAAGAAAACATAACATAAAGCTAATGATTGGATAGAGATAAATAACTAGAAAACAAGGTTTAATGATTGATCATATTAGTTTAGTGATGGGCATTGCTTGCTCACTAAAGTTTTATCTCCTGTCTACAACTGGCAGAAAATATTTTGTTCCTCTACTTAAATAACTATTCCTTTCTCTGTTTTAAATTGTTTTAATCTTTCAAGGTGTGTTCAAACAACTCTTCTGTGGAGCCTTTCCAGGCACATCTTTACCTACCCCTAGACCTGTCATGTCCCAGCCAAAAAGTAATATTAATTTTTAACCTCCTCTATTTCACATAGCACTTCATTCATGATTTTATTACATTTGCCTCCCCAGTAGACTATAAATCTCGCAAAAATAGAAACATGTCTTATTTAACTCTTGATATGCAGTTTTAGCATAGTATCTTCCACAGAATATTATTTATATTAAACTTTTTAAATAAACTAATCAAGTAATATTATTTTGTATTTTATAGGACAGAGTCATTTCTTCATTATTCTAAGCACAGCCCCTGAAGTAAAGTCCCTGATTTTCATCCATGCTCGGTCAGAACTCCAAACATGTGTATGTTACCTAGGTCCAAGACAATATGGAGAATTTGCATAGTGAATGGGTACATGACCCAGTTGGTCCAATCAGGGTGAATGCAAGGACTTTCTAAGGAGTTATTAGGAGGAGGAGGGGTCGATAGTTCTCCATAGCTTTATGTCTCTAATCCTAGGAGAGAAGAAAGCAGAACTGAGAAATAGAAATAAACAGCTCTATAAAGACCACTAAAGTTCTTGGAGTCAGTCATTTCTGAATCTGTCACAAAAATCATGGATTTTTTTAATTTTTTAAGAAAAATATATATTTCTTCCTGTTGAAGTTGAATATTTTGTCGTTTTTAATAGCAACCCTTACAACATTCCAGATAATAATATGTATTCAGACTATCTCAGTATCATACAGATCCCCAAAAAGGACAAAAGAAACAGAAGACATAAAGTATAAATTAATTCTTACACCAGAGCTATTTTTTCCAAGCTAAAAAAAAAAAAAAAATCAAAGTTCAGTACTAAGAAAGGAGTAAGTAAATGAGAGAAGTAAAATAGCACTGCTTTCAGCCGGTGGAAAGAGCCCCTCCCCCCATCCCTACTCCAGGGTTTTCAGTCACTAACAACCATAATACCACGTTGCTCAGGGTTCCCTTGCTCTCCAGTCCCTTCACAGCATTGGGAAACCCTTTACAAGCACCATTTTTAATACCTAACAACCAAGATTGGTGATGGCATGTACAGTACCAGCTGACAGTAGATCTGGGAATCTCAACAGGAGAGACCACTGGCACAGACATGTCCATATGGCATTTCTCCTTGGGGAAGCAGCTTGTTAGCAAGATTCAGGACACATTCAGAAACTAAACTCACTCCTATTAGGCATAACTTTTTTTCTTCTCCCACTTTCTAGTTATTTTGTAAGTGAGCTTGCTCTTGCTCTATAGATCAGTTTCCTAGGTTGCCACAACAAAGTATCAAAAACTTATGGAAGCTGGACGTCCAAAAATCCAGGTATCAGTAGGGTTGATTCCATTGAAGGGCTATGAAGGAAAATCTGTCCCATACCTGTCTCCTCATTTCTGGTGGTTTACAGGCAATATTTGGCTTTTTCTGGATGATATCTGCCTTCATATGCACATGGTTTTCTCTCTGTGTGTGTCTATGTCCAAATTTCCCCTTTTATAAGTATACTAATCCTATTGGGTTAGGGGTCCACCATACTCCAGAATGACCTCATCCTAATTAATTGTACCATCAACAACTCTGTTTCCATTCAGGTAATGGGTTACTGGGGTTAGGACTTCAACATACCAATCTGTGTGGGGTGGAAACAATTTTTCCTGTAACACTGAGACATCAGCAATGCCCTCACCTTAAAAGCACAAAACTATGAACCATTTTACTTAGTGTGATAATGTTAAAGAATAAGAGTTTTATTAAAATGTGTTTAAGAAGGTTGGTCTATTAGCATAGTTTTGACAGAATTTTAAAAATAAAGAAGAAAGCTGACTGGATCCAGTGACAAGTGAAGTTTCATGAAGGTTACAGCAGAGTCATCCTGATTACGACACGACACATACGCACAATTTCAGAAACCTTAAAATTAGAACTTACTGACTCAGCAAACACTGCTTGAATTCACTTCACCTGTGGAAATTTTCTAAACCTGATTTGATTTTAATTTGCATTTTGAAAGTGCTAAATCTGAGATATGAAACCTGAGTTATTTCCGTATTTCTAAATTAAATTGAAACTTAAGTAACCTTTCAAAATTATTTCTGAAAACAGAAGTAGAAACAAAGCTAACTGCATAAAATGTAGGTGGTGCTAGCCAGAAAGGTCATATATACACATAAAGGGTTTTTCATTTAATAGATGAAGAACATGAGAAGGAGTTATATCAGCAAGAGTATGGCAACAAATTAAGTTCCACACCCAAAGTTGCTCTTAATTTGAATGCAAGAAAAAATTAATGTTTGGGGTAAAGGTCTACAGCTTTTTGTTTTTTATACATTTTGCTTCATTTTTTAAAATGAGTGTTTTAAAGTAGATGAAATTGTGATCCAACCCCGAAAAAATTTTCTTGATGAGGACCTGGAATGACTTATTTCTCTTGGACAACTGCCCAGAGAAGATAACATCAGTCATGGTAATTTTAAAGCAAGGATTTGGGGCAGCTGATTTCTCTTTCCTCTGTTAGCTTCTGTTGAAATGATTAGGATTTCTAATAGATGTTTCCACCTTCAATTCACTGACTTAGGAAAATTGCTTTAAGAAATAAATATTCAGCCCTAACCAGTTTGGCTCAGTGGATAGAGAGTCGGCCTGCAGACTCAAAGGTACCAGGTTCAATTCTGGTCAAGGGCACGTACCTTGGTTGCGGGCACATTCCCAGTGGAGGGTGTGCAGGAGGCAGCTGATCGATGTTTCTCTTTCATCGATGTTTCTAGCTCTCTATCCCTCTCCCTTACTCTCTGTAAAAAAATCAATGAAATATATTTAAAAAAATAAATATTCAAATTCTTTTACAAAACTACTTGGCTATATATAACCACTAAATGTGATGATTTGCAGAAGACCAGACTGAAATGATTTTCATCAACAGGTGGAAATCACAACAGTGATATCCTTAAACACCTACTCAGACCACATGCTTCAGCATCACAGTTCTTAATCTCAGCAGGTGGAGAGAGTCAGACACAGGCCTCCCTTTCTTTAAACTATGTATCTGTGACTGTGCCACATGAACCACATAAATAGCATGAGAATTAAAACTAATTCATGACTACTAAAATAGTTGACAAGGGTGTCAATAAGTTCATTGTTACTGAGGTTTATAAGAAAGTTTAACAGAATAAGACAGGAAGAGTGGATCACAGAAATAAATTAACATGTAATTAGCATAAGCAGATTAAGACCACTATGCTGGAAGTGATGAAGAAACAAAGATGAATGAAAACCAGCCCATGAACATTATAGATAAAAGGGAAATAGCCTGATTTCTTCTCTCCCTTCTGTGATAATGAAGAGGGCTACCTTCCTGAAATACACTCTTCTAAAATGGACCTTTCAATAAATGTTGGCCAATGAATACAATTAAAATGCTAACAAAATATACAACACTCTCATCACCTCAACAAAGTTCCTAATGCTCCTTATGAGTCTCTGCCATCCCTGTTCCTCTCAGAACCAATTCCTCTTCTGATTATTTTTCACCGTAATTAATTTTGACTGTTTTAGAATTTCAGATAAGTGAAATCATACAGTACTAGTATACTCTTTTGGGCAAGTCTTCTTTTACTAAGTATATTGTTTTTGAGGTTCTTTTATGTTTTCCCATATATCAGTTCCTTTTTCTTTAATGCTGAGTAGTGTACCAGTGTATACAAATGTCATATTTGCACAAGTGACCAAGTATGTGTGTGTGTGTGTGTGTGTGTAAATTATTATCCTGTTAATGAATACCTAGACTTTTTTCAATTTGGGGCTATTGTGAATAAAAATGCCATGGATATTTTTGTACAAGTCCTTCTGTGACCTGTATTATAATTTTCCTGGGTAAATATCCAGAAGCAGAATTGAAGAATATAAAGGGTGTTGAGTTTTATAAGAAACTACCATACATTTTTCTAAGGTGATGATAACATTTTACACCTACACTAATAACATATGAGAGTTCTAGGTGCTCCAAATTCTCACCAATATTTGCAGTTGTTCATATTATTTTTTAAACTTTAGCCTTTCCGATGGGTGTGTACTAGCAAGCATCTCAGTGGATTAGTTTACGTTTCTTTGATAACTAATAATTTTGAGCCCATCTTTCTGTGCTCATTGTAAATTCGTATGTTCATACCCTTTTCCTAAGTTAATTCAGTTACATTTATTCCTGAGTTTTAGGGGTTTTTTCTGTGTTCTAGATATAAGTATTTTGCCAGTATCTTTTTAAAATCTGTGGTTTGCTTTTTTGCTTTCTTAATGATTGGTGTTGCTTATTTTCAAATATTTGGGAATTTCTTAGATGTCTTATTGTTATTGATTTCTATTTTATGTCATGTTTGTTAGATAATGTAGTCATTAGGATTTCAATGACTCTGCCATGTGCACTTCAACAGAAGGTGTATTGTGAAGTTCTTGGGCAGGGTTGATACATGTAATGAAGTCAAGGTTTTCTATGGTGTTGTTCAGATCTTCTAGCCCTTGCTAATGTTTTTTACTCATTGTTTGTTATAATTGCTGAGGGAGTGTTAAATCTCTATATGTATTTGTCTATTTCCCTCTTTAATTCTGTCAAGTTTTGCTTCATTTATTTTCATATTCTGTTACTACCTGTATATCTAATCTAATAAAAGAGTAATATGCAAATTGATCCTCACTCTCTTACACCTAAGTCATGCCCACCAGCCAAGCCATGCCCACCAGCCAATCAGAGCGGCTGTATGAAAATTAACCCAGCCAAGATGGCAGCCGGTAACCATGGAGCTAGAGCAAACAGGAGGCTTCATTTCACCAGCATGGAGGAAACTGCCTGCCTAGGCTGGCTGTGGCCTTCCACTCAAGGCAACAAAGTTTCAATTATAGAAGATAAATAAACCCCAGAAACCTGATTCCAGCCAGCCTCGCTGAGACATTGGGTCAATGGGAGCTGTAGCCAGCCTACAAACAGCCATCAGCCCCTCACCCAGGCTGCCCAGGCACCCCAGTAGGGAACTGAACCCTGAAGGGACTGTGGGAAGCCTGAAAACGGCCCTCAGCTCCTCACCCAGGCTGGCCACACCCCAATGGGGTAAGGGTTCCCACTGAGGGGCTTGGCCAGCCTGCAAACAGCCATCAGCCCCTCACCCAGGATGTCCAGGCACACCAGCAGCTGGACATCCCCTGAGGAGTCCCAGACTGTGAGAGGGCACAGGGCGGGCTGAGGGACCCACCCCCTAAGTGCACAAATTTTTGTGCACTGGGCCTCTTGTACTTGTATGTTAGGATTGTTATGTCTCGCCAATGAATTGACTCATTTATCATTTAAAAAGTCTTGCTTCATTGATGTAATGCATTGTATTTGTTATTAAAATAGCTAGTCTGGCCTTCTTATCATTAGTGTTTGCAGTGTATATCTTTTCCATTCTCCTTTTACTTTCAACTGACCTGTGACTTCACATTTAATATGTAATTCTTGCAGAAAGCATAAAGTACTGTCTTGCATTTTTAGTCAACCTGATGAGCTGTGTCTTTAATGGGCATGTTTAGTTCCTCTACATTTAATATAATTATTGATATGGTTGGGTTTTAGGTCAACTATTTTGTTATGGTTTATGGCTTGTCCTACCCTTTATTTTTTCTCTCTGTCCCTCCTTTTTTCCTTCCCTGAGTTTGAATGCTTTCTAAAATTCTATCTCAGTTTCTCTCTTGGTTTTTTAGCCATTTCATTTCTCTTTTCATTTTTATTTTTAATGTTTTCTTTAGAGATTATAATATAAATCTTTAACAGTTCATAATCTAATCAGAATTAATATTTTACTCATTTTTGTAAATGACGCATTCATTTGTTTTATAACTTTATTTATTCAACATTTTTGTGAAATACCAGTAATTGTCCTATATATTAATACCTACATGTGCTATACACCCCATGACACAATTTTGAATTTTTAATTTAAACAATGATCTGAATTTTGAGCAATTAAGAGAAATATGAAATCTGGAATTTAAACTTACATATTTACAATTTAGAGTGATCTTCATTCTTTTCTCAACATCCAAGCTTTAACCAGGATTATTTTCCTTGAGCCAGAATTTTCTTTAGTATTTCCTCTCATGCAGGTCTCCAGGTAACAAACATAATTATCTCAAAATGCTGTTATTTCACCTTCATTCTGGAGTAATATTTTTCTTGGTTATAAATTTCTGGGTGACAAAATTTTCCTTCTCTCAGCACTACAAATACAATGTTCTTCTGTCTTCTTAACACCATTGCTTCTGATAAGATGTCAGCAATAATTTGTGCCATTGTTTTCTTTTATATAATGTGTCATTTCTCTCTGTACTTTAAAGATTTTCTCTTCAACTTTATTTTTCAATAATTTGACAATGATGTGTCAAATGTAGTTTTCTTTGTAATTATTTTTCTTAGAGTTTGCTGAGCTTTTTGAAGCACTTGATTTCTGCCATTTATCAAATTTGGGAAATAAATTTGCTGCTCCATCCTCTTCCTCTAAGGATCCACTTACATGTATGTTAGACCTTCTGGGATTGCTCCACAAACACTGTTCTGTTCCCCCCTCTTGCTTTTCAACTTGAGTAATGTCTATTGATCTATATTTATTTTTTTCTATCGCATTATATCTACTAATAAATGTATCCAGTGAATTTTTTATTTCAAATATTGTATTTTTTTAGTTCTTAAATTTTAATTTGATTTTTTATAGTTTTTTTCTGCTGAGATTTGTGTGGGTTTTTTTTGTTCTTTATGGTCTTGATTTCCTTTGCATCTATAGTTATAATAGTTACTTGAAATATGTGCTAATACCAAATTCGGGGTCATCTTGAGTCAGTCTCTATTAGATTGTCTTTTCTCTTGAGTATAAAACATCTTTCCTAGTTTCTTCATATATTATACTTTGGTTTATGCCCCAACTATTGTCATGATTTATTGTAGAGACTCTGGAATTTACTATGCTCTTCTCAAGGGTGTTTAATTTGTTTTGTGTTATCAGGATATTCATTTTCAGAAATTCAAATTCTGCCCACTGTCCTCTGTCTCTGAAAACTCTATCCAGTTATTTTAAACAAGCTAGTAAGCTTGGAATCTGTCCCACACATGCATAGTTCATGGTTAGCCACATGGTTGGAGTTTACATATGAAGATTTGGGGATGCATCCCTACTTGTTTTTGCAGTTTTTTTTTTATCTTTAATAACTGTGTGAGTTTTTTTATCTTTAATAACTGTGTGAAGTTCTAGCTCCTGCTACAGACAAGGTCAGATGGCTCTGCTGTTGACTTCCAATGAGAATGCCTGTTGTTTGACTGTCTCACTTATCACCAAATCATCAGCCTCCATAATGCCTGGAACATGTTGCAGCGCCTACTAAGACTCAGCAGACATTCTGAAATTAACAAATAGATGATACTCACACATGCAGCATGGGTGGCAGACAAACCTTAGTTCAATGTCCTCCTCTGCACTGTTTTTGCCATTTGATCTTGGGACAGTCAATCTCTCTGTCTTGAGTTTTCTCCTTAAAATGAAGAGAATAGTAGATATTTCTCAAGCTTTGGTTAAGACTGAGCTAATTAGATAGTGTTTGGCATGTCAGCATGTGAAGACTTTCACTGTTATTCCAAGGTCAACTGAGAAAAGTTCCCCAGGAAGAGTGTACCATTGAGGGATCAAAGGAGACAGCAACAATTTTCATTTGGAAAAGAAGCTTTTTAGAAGGATTTAGTGTTTAAGGTAGGCATTGAGGAATGGAAGCTATTTAATTCAAAATATTTGCTTCTAGTGTGTCACATTTACATATTTTCCTTATATCTATAAGTATATATATATACTTATATATCTATATATAAAAGTCTAGGTGATCCTCAGACCATCTGACTGGCCAGTAGGTATGATGCACACTGACCACCAGGGGGCAGACACTTAGCACAGGAACTGCTGAGCTGTGGTGACTTGGCAGCAATGGTTCTTGGGTGACACACCCTGGAACCAGAGAGGACGGAGCCCAATTCCTCACCAGGCCACGAGATTCCACCTTCGGCCATGGGTTATGTTGTTGCTGGGGCACTGTGAGCCTCAAATATAGTTTACTGCACACTTACATTTGCTGCATTCCACACCCTGTATAACAACAACTTTGTGGAGTGCCCACTCGCACTCCAGGACCCCACAGGGGATATCAGGATTTCAGCCCGATCCCCACAGGCCAGGCTGAGGGACCCCACTGCTCTAAAGATGCCTTTAGAGCAGCGGGCACTGCCCCAGGTGCGGCTGGCTAGGGAGGGATCGCAGGAGGTTGGCTCCAGGACATGTCTGGCCCTTCTTGCCCAGTCCCTCCCTGCCGGCCATCTTCTAATTAATTTCCTTTCAATGTGCACAAATCCGTGCATTGGGCCACTAGTATTATCTCTATCTATAGATACCTACATCATACATGTCTGTATCTACATATAGATATTTATACATATACATATATGCATGCGTATAGACCTATAGATATAGATGTAGGTATGGGTATAAATTAGATTAGATATATAGATCTATATAGGTATATAGATATAGCTACACACACATGCATATACATTTAAAATTATAAAAGTGGAATAAAACTGTCCTTTAAAAATAGGTCAAGAACAAGGTCAAAAGTCATGAATGCCAAGACTTTTGCAAAACTAAAGATGATGAGGAAAACCATGAAACATGAGTTCAAAGCAGTTTCCAGAATTATTATGCTCCTTCTGTCAGAGATGTGCTAAAATCTGAATTAGGATCATGTCTGACACTTGAAATTGGAGTATAAACTTTCTTATTCAAGAGAATTTAAAAATGTATAGCTCAGAGCTGAGTTTTTATGATCTCTGGAGCTAATCTAATTGTAGCTTCAGATGATGTCAGAAATCCTACTGGTGTTGCGAAAGGAGTGGGTTACATGAAGTTTCCAGGCATCTTTTCTCTAACTGTCAGAGTAAACCTTGACAATGTTTTTTAATGGTTTGGGAAACCATGATAAACTAATATAAGACAATGTTGACCATTTTAATGATATGAACCAATGACAAGGAAATTGATATTTTGGAGTTCTTAGATCTAGACCTGGCTCAGTTACTTGTTGTGCAAATGTACCTAAATGAAACAATATTCCTTGCTCATTCCTTCCTGGTTAAAATTGTGGGTTGGGAGAAGCATTTCACTTCCCTTCTAAATAACATTTACAAAAATGAGTTTGTGAGCAGTCTACAAAAAAAATAGGGACTATTATGCTGAAATTTATCTATAATCATGTGGCACTTATAGAACTTTTTTATTTAATAACTGAAGACTGAAAAATTAATTTTAACCACATAAATTTGTTTAAAATAATGAGGAATTATAAAAATACTATGGCCCAGTGCACGTGATTCATGCACTGGGGGAAGGGGGGGCGTGTTGGCCTGCAAGGATCGACCCACTGTTGGATCATGGCTGATCCGGGTCAGCCAAGCAGCTGTGGACTCGCCTTCTGAGCAGCTGCTCCCTGGTCTGGCATCTCCCTTGGAGCTGGAGCACTGGCTTCTTCAGGGGACCTGATGGGGCCAGGTCCAGGGACAATAGCACTGAGAGGCGGCAGAGTAGGTCTCAGCCCCCCAGCAGCCACAAACCTGCCTCCCAGCCTCCAAGGTCAGCTCTGTGAGCCTGGCAGCAGCACTGCACAGCCTGCAGGCATCCGGAGGAGGAGGCAGGAAATGAGGAGGAGGAGCCTGGGGCTAAGAGGCCACAATTGCAGTCCAGCTTCCTGCAGTTGGCCTGAGGTTCCCAGGGGGAGCAGCCACTCATCACCAGCAAGGAGCAGTGCTCCCACTGTGGTAGTGCACTGACCACCAAGGAGCAGCTCCTGCATTGAGCATCTGCCCCCCGGTGGTCAGTGCATGTCATAGAGACTGGTTGACTGATCATTCTGGCCATTCCGCTGTTTGGTCACTGGGCTTTTATTATATAGGATGTGTTAAAATCAAGCATATTTTCAGTTACATTACATTAGAACTTTAAAATTGTAGTAAACAATGAGGAGTGAATTGTTGACATTCAAATAAATTAAGTTTGCTCATATGATAGCAATTGTGTGCTGTCAACATTGTCTCAGACATACAACAATGTTTACTTTTACGCATAGATTCAGCAAGCACCTACTATCTTCCATTTTATGCCCCTCTCTCTTTGGCTCCCTACATCAGCCCTTTCCAGCCTCAGGGCCTTTGTTCATGCTGTTTCTTCTTCATAGAAACTCTTCCCATACTCTACTTATGCAGGTTCTTTCTCTCTTTTTTTGGATCTTAGCTTAATTATTTTTCACTCAAGAGACATCTTCTGACCATTCTGTTTGAAGTAACCCTATTTTTTCCCATTATTCTCTTCTTAACTCCATGTTCTTCCCATCATCACAGTTATCCCCATAGTTAAAATTTAGCATTATTAAAGAACTAGAGGCCTGGTGCACAAAATTCAATTTTTCCCACAAATTTGGACACAAGGAACCTTTTAAGAAACTTTGTTGGATTTGAAATAAATAAAAAATAACACATAAGTTCAGTAACTTTTCTTGAGAATCTTAATTTGTTCCTTCTTAATAATCTCTGTTTTGGAAATTTCAAAGTGATACTTAAGGATCAGAAAGAATTTTCTGAAGTATTTTCTTTCGGTTCTAGGACTTGGTTTGAGTTGCTTTCATAATTACAATCATCATGCTATCTGGGCTTGAATTGTTCTACTATTTTTATGGCAATGTTAATCAGTTTTATTTTTAGAACTGATTACAATGGAGAGTTATTTGAAAATGTTATCAATGATCCTGATTGCAAAATAAAATTGCAAATTGTTTGCAGAGCTAAGTTTAACAACAGAATTCTCTTTAGTGTTCTGTAATAATCCTTACCTTTTCAGACCTCTCCCCTACTACTGTCTTTGGAGAATAATTCTTGATTCTGGGATCCTTATCCTAGAATTTGTCATTGTCAATTGCCTAGCTATTTGACCTTGAGCATGTCAACTATTAACTTTCTGTGCCTTAATTTTTATCATCAGTAATAACAGGATAATACTTTTCCTGCCTTAATCGCAGGTTTTTTGTGAAGATATGAGTTACTCTTTGAGAAAATGCTTTGTAAATCATGAAGTGCTACAGATGATATTTTTATATTCTTGATTTAGCTTTTAAAAGATCTCCCAAAGGAAGAGTATCGCAGCAAGTCTTTTCTAGAACTACTGAGTCTAAGTAATTTTATATAAAAGTAAATGTATCTAATTCAAATCCACGAAATATGTTTGGTGATAAAAAGTCTGGACTTGCCCTAATCAGTTTGGCTCAGTGGATAGAGCACCATCTGCCTGCGGACTCAAGGGTCCCAGGTTCGATTCTGGTCAAGGACATGTACCTTGGTTGTGGGCACATCCCCAGTAGGGAGTGTGCAGGAGGCAGCGGATCGATGTTTCTCTCTCATCAATGTTTCTAACTCTCTATCCCTCTCCCTTCCTCTCTGTAAAAAAATCAATAAAATATATATTAAAAAAAAAGTCTGGACTCAAACGTCAGAGAAAATTGTATTAGCCACAATCCTATCTTTTATTGACTCTTTGATCTTGAATAAGTTAGAAAATTCACTTGAGCCTTCAACTTATTGTTAAAATGCCCATAATATCTACTTGGTAACCTACTTATTAGGACAGGCTACTAAAGGCTATGCTGTGATAACAAGCACTTCCAAAATTTCAGTGGTACATACAACAAAGGTTGTTTGGCTTCTCCTCCCACTCACACTGCTGTCCTTTGTGGGTTGGTTGGGCCTATTTCTTCTGACTCTGGAGCCTTTGCTGAGAGAGTCGCTACCACATAACAGTTTGTTGATCACCAGAGAGCATGCAATTGTGTACTGACCTGGCTATACCTGCTTATGTTTTAAAACCCAAAAAAAAGAAGTCAGATGGCCTCTCCGTTTCAAGGTGCAGAAAAGTGTCACCCTATCATAGGCCTTAGAAGAGAACTAGAAATATTTGAAGCATAACCCTAATCATTGTCCCAAACAAGTTGCTTTAAAATTACATGAACAAGAAATGCTTATCACAGTGCCTGGCACATATATTGAGGATTCAATCATTTTTTTTATTTAGCATTACCTCATTCATCTTTATACAACAATAATTTTGAGACTTCCACAATGAACATTCACAATACCCTGATGAAACAGAAAGCTAGGGAATGTAACAGAAGCGTGTCTAAGTTATTCTGTAATAAGGGGTAATAACTCTTCTCCCTCTTAAATACTTGTTTTTCTCCCTTAAAAATCATTGCAAAGAAAAATGTGGTGAAATTACATGGCATCACAAAGCAGCTTGGTTGGACTTCTGAGAAGTATCTGTGTGAGGCACATTGAATCTGTTTTATTGAGAGGTACCCCAGACAGAGCCATCATTCCTGATGCTTGAAGAAGGCATAAAACTTGCAAATAAATTTGTTGTTTTTTTTTCAGCAACTTTGCAGTTGTTTCCCTAGAAGCCTTCTGACTGTTCTTCCATTCTTCATGGAGACTGTGCTTCAGGTTAATGCTATATGATCCCAAAAATCTTCTGTTTTCTATTCCAAATGACACAGATAAGCAAGGCAGAGGGAGGAGAAAATGGGAAAACAAAGGTGCTCACAAATGCCTAGCCTGGTCCCTCCGCACCAAGGGCGCTCATTGCCAGTCCCTCCTGAGTTACACGGCTGGTGTGTTGCCTCTCAGTTAGTCCCCAGGTGTCCATTCTGCTGAAACTGAGGCTTTTCCCCATTACGTGACAATAAATAGTCAGGTCCTGTATTTTTCATGTCCAATGTAAAGGCATTCTGCATAAACTCACAAACATAACTTGGTAATATTACATGAAATAATGAATTTATGGAACCATAAGGTCCATGAGAGATAAGCTAGGTCAGGCTACTGGTAGTGGCTGCTTCCAACCCTCACCCATGCCCCTTCCTCCCCATGGCTCCAGCCCAGGCTCAAAAACGGTCATTAAAAATTAATGAGGATGTTTAATGTGTACTCAGGTATCTGGATGTTATGTCTGAATTCTAGGCAAGCTTCTTGAATATGGTGCCCCAGACTGGGGTGACAGGAAGTAGATTTTTTGTTGTTGTTTGTTTGTTTTAAAATATTTTTTATTGATTTTTATAGAGAAAGGAAGGGAGAGGGATAGATAGATTGAAACATTGATGATATAGGAACATCATCAATTGGCTGCCTTCTACAACCACCACACTGGGGATCAAGCCCACAACCCAAGAATGTGCCTTAACCTGAAATCAAACCAGCAACCTCTTGCTTCCTGGGTTGATTCTCAACCACTGAGCCACACCAGCCAGGCTAGATTGTTTTCTTAATCAGCTTAGAATTTAGAATTATTAAAGAACTAGAGGCCTGGTGCACAAAATTCATGCATGAGGGGGTGAGAAGGTGGGGGTTGGGGGGTCGGGGGTGGGAGGGTTCCCTGAGCCCAACTTGCACGCTCTCCAATCCAGGACACCTCAAGGGAATTTTGACTGCCAGTTTAGGCCCAATCCCAGTAGCCGGACATCCCTCTCATAATTCTGGACCGCTGACTTCTAACTGCTCACCTGCCTGCCTGCCTGATTGCCCCTAACGCCAACCCCCCCGCCAGCCTAATCACCCCTGACTCTGCCTGCCAGCCTAATTGCCCCCAACTGCCCCCCCCACCGACCTGGTTGCCCCCAACTGCCCTCCCTGCCAGCCTGTTCACAGCCTGCTGCTCAGTCATTTAGTCACCCCTCACTAACCCTCCTGCTGGCCTGGTCACCCCACACAGCCTCTTGGGTCGCCTGTTCAGTTGCAACAGTCGCTTAGGCATTTATATAGATAGATGGTTGTTATATTCACTCCCAGCCAGCGTCTTCATATTTCCTCGTTATGAACTCCGTGACCAGATGTGTTAGCTGAGGCCTGGGTGGGCACATGCACCTGTTTTGAGACAGCAGCTCTCAATTTCCGGGAAAGTGCTGTTTTGGGAGCTTGGAGACAATTAGACACTCCACTTTATACAGGTGTTACACCTCTGACAGGCTTTCTTTCCTTTACCCGCCCACCCCCCGTCTTCTTTTTCTTTTCTTTTTATTTTACTAAATCTATTTGCTGGAGTGGAATTCTGGCCCCAAGAGGTGCAGCATTTGTCAGTGGGAGAAGGTGTGGGTGGGAGCAAATGTATTTTTCAAGCCACCGCCTCACTTTGCACCCAGGGCACGACTCCTACTGTCAGGATGGGTACCTGTGAATAGCCTTCCCTCAGGGGCAAGCATCCATAGTCGATACTTAATTTATGGAAGTGCTCAGCCTGATTTTAGAAAATACCTAGTGATGTAAGACTAAGAATCAAGGAAAAAGATCAAGTTCTCACAGTCGCTGCTTGCTAATTAATCCCTGTGATTAACCACCTGAGAGAATCATCTAAGAATAGCTGTATTGGACAGCATTACTTTCTGTTTTTCTCCCCTCTACCTTTGGCTGTCCACAAACAAGAGAAAATAGAGGGTATTTGGAAGAGAATATTTTGACAGTTCTAAAACAATAACCAGGCTACATATAATTAGTGATTTTTTGCTTTGGTGAGCTACAGCTCTCAGAGGGAAGCAGGCCTGCCTTTCTTTTCATTTGCAGCCTTGTTTTCTTTTTCAAATGATTCGGCTTCAGATATCTTCAGATGTATGCATAAAGCTTTATAAATTATTTGAGGTTTTCATAAAAGCCAAACTCTGCAAGCAGCATAATCAATTCTAGATAGCATAATCCTTTTCACTCTAAAATCTATAGCCAAATCAAGACTGAAAATTTTACAATTAATTTTTTCCTCTTAAAAAAAATTGAACTAGTTCATTTTAAACTATAGTATGTAAAAATTTAGTCAATAGTCTTAAGGTTTCTACTGCAGGTATGTTTGTATACATGCATATCCTATATAATAAAGAGGGAGTATGCAAATTGACTGTCACTCCAGTCAATTTGCACCCACAGCTGAGGCTCAGTTCCCATAATGAGCCTTAAGGAGCAATCAGCAGGGACCTAAGACTGTGTGCCCACCCACTTCCTGCATGGGGTTTGACAGGGGACCTCAGGTCATGCCTTCCACCCAGCAGGGCTTGACAGGAGACCTCAGGCTGCTCCCCCCTCCCTGGCACCAGGCCAGAGGAACTCAGGCTGCACCCTCTTCCCTGGTGTCAGGCTGGGGGACCTCAGGCCATGCCCCCACCCTGGCCCCAGGCCAGGGGACCTGAGGCTGTGCCCCCCACCCAGCAGGACTTGATGGGGCCCTCAAGGTGTGCCCTCTACCCTGGTGCTGGGCCAGGGGACTTCAGGCCATGCCCCCCACCCCAGCACCAGGCCAGGGGACCTCAGGATGTGCTCCCTGCCCCGGTGCCAGGTTGGGGGATCACTGGCCACTTCCTCCACCCAGCAGAGCTTGGTGGGGGACCTCAGGCCGTGCCCCCCTGCCCTGGCACCCAGGGGATCTGAGGCTGCACCCCCCCACCTGGCAGGGCTTGACAAGGTGGGACCGGCCAGGTCTGGATCTAGCCCAATGAAGGGGGGCCATCCCAGGTTTGGGTCTCAAGCGATTTTGAGGTGCACGTGGGTGGTTGAAGACTTGACTCTGGGCTCTGTGGTAGACCCCAGACTCTGACAGGAGGAAGATTTTCATATATGTTTTACTAATTTTCTTTAATCTCTGACACTTCTATTATAGAAAAAGGGCAAATAGGAATATTAAAATATTTCCTCTAATTAATCCCCTTTTAATGTGCACAAATTTCATTCACTGAGCCACTAGTATTACATATAAAACATTAAAAAATATTGAAACCTGCCACAAGCCAAACACAATATTATATTTATAACAAATTCAGGTGTCTTTATGTATAATGTTATATATTTGTATATTATCTTAAACCTAATCACAAATGTCTTGGCTAAGATGGTCATAAAATCAACCTTATATTTCAATATTATGAGATGACATAAAATTCTACCTCCCAGAGAGCTCTGATAGCATTTTATTGTAAGTCACTCTAGATACTTATCTCTACTTACACATATGTAGAAGATTTTTAAAAATGGGATCTGCACACCATTTGGAAATGAAGCATGATTTAAGTATCATAAGAATTAATTTTTCTAATTGTATCATTACTATGCAGGTGTTTACCCTTCCTGGTTTAGATTCTGCTTCCCATGGATCAAGCATAGTTCCTTTGAAAGGGAGAGCCCTGAGTTTCGTCACCCA
Source organism: Murina feae (assembly GCA_004026665.1). NCBI lineage: Eukaryota > Metazoa > Chordata > Mammalia > Chiroptera > Vespertilionidae > Murina > Murina feae. The sequence continues at coordinate 66,591 of PVJC01001681.1, read as the reverse complement.
TTAATCCCTTGCAATCACTCTGCTTTGCAGGGGGAAGATGAAATAAGCTCAGAGATTCTCCTACTAACTAGACATGCGACCTTCAGCAAACCTTACCCATCCCTGGAATTCATTATTTGTATTCATCCAATGACAGAATTAGAATAAATGACTCTTGAATCTTAGTGACTTCGTCTCATCTCTACAGGGCTGCCTTTCAGATGCACCTCCCTCTCCTTGTGGTCTACTAAGATGCATCCACAAAGGAGCTCATGTTCACTCTAAAACTCAGCTTCTTTGCAGGGTAGGAACTCAGGATACAGGGGTAAACAATGAGGTATGCTTTAGCATCTAATAACTTTTATATTTTGGACATTTAAACATTCCTCTAGTCTAGATTGCATGGTAACTAAAGTCAGCATTTGGAAAGTCTGGCAGGTCGTAGGTGGCATACCAGGGAAAGAGTTCAAGTAAATAGGACTTAAGAGTTAAAAATGCATCTGCCTAGCTAGCTTTCTGTGTACCACTCAGTTTATAATCTATTGTGGTCATTGCTGATGAAATGACATTCAAGGACTTAGAGATCCTGAATCTGGCCACATGCCACCACAGTTCTTTGCTGCTCTAAAACATCTGTCATATTGTGCTTGGTCTAGTATACAATGAATTTTGGGGTATTTGTGTTTTTTAAATATATTTTTATTGTTAATTTCAGAGAGGAAATGAGAAGGAGAAACATCAATGATAAGAGATAACCATGGATTGATTGGCTGCCTCCTGCACACCCCACACTGGGGATCAAGCCTGCAACCCAGGCATCTGCCCTGAAAGGCAATCGAGCTGTGACCTCCTGGTTCATAGGTCAACGCCCAACCACTGAGCCATGCTGGCCAGGCCATTTGTTTAAAATCAGTTAGGATGCCAGTCAGCATTCTCAGCACATTGTAATAACTTAATAGATGTTTTTTAAACAAATTAATTACTCAGTTCCGTCTCTTCTCAAAGTGTTAAACCCACACACTAGAATATAAAGATAAAAATCCACATGCACAGAGTTCATTTCATTTACTTAGAACTTCTCTAGGATATACTGATTGCACCCTAGATGTGCAGGAAGTAGAAGCAAATAAGAAAAGGGAAAATGGCCAACGCTATTCCTTTGCCTTCTAAATCTGGTGCTAGCTCATCATGCGCTGAACTAATCACGAGTGTGCCTTGAGTTGAGGATCAAACAGGGACATTGTAGCATCAGAAAGTTCAGTGCCCTTTCTTTATTGAAGCAATCCTTTTTATTAAGAGCCTCCTGTGTCTTGGGTATGCTCTACATTCTGCACATTAAGAAACCAAATATATGTTTTTCAATAGCCACCCAAACAGATTTTTATACAAAAATACTCCAAACAAATATTAGTTTAGAATGAGGAGAGACAAGTATGCTAATCTCAAAAACCTTTTCTAGGAAGTTAAGCACAGTTTACAAATTACATCACTATTTTCAGTATTATTATCTGCAACTGTGTTTCAGAAGACAATGGCACTCATAGATTTGAACAAGAGGGGTATTCTGGTTCTTTGTCTCATTGCTGTTCTGGTTCTTACTGCCCTCTTCTTCTATATATATATATATATATATATAGTACTTTTTAAGAAGGAAAATTATTAGTACGATGAAATTGCTGCAGTATTTTTCTTCCCAACTGTGTGCAATTCATTTCTTTAGCTGTGTGTCAGTTGCCTAGGAAACCTTGGTGAAGGAACATTTGATTGGCTGTCATCTTGGACTTATCATGAGAGTGTTGAGCACAGAGTTAGAGTGGTATAGCCCAGATAAGTTGTTCCAAAGATATAACAATACCTCTCCGTGCTTGTTTGCAAGCAGATGCAAAGTATGCTGAGTCTGAGGTGTTATCACGCTGCAGGAGGCTCTGTGTGTGGAATTTTGAAGACTCCCGTAATGGACACAACCTACCACTATTTTCTCAGTACAGCAACCTCGATCTCTTGCCAGGTATTCCACATGTGTTTTCCTTAACTGTCATCTAAGACTCTTAATTTAAGGTCCCAATTTGAGAGGCATAACTGCACCATGCCTCAGGGCAGCGGAACTGTTTCCTAAGCTAGGCTATTGCACCTGCTTGAGGGGATGATTGAAGCACCCAGGCTGTATTTTTCAGTAGTGTCACACTCCTCACATAATGTATTTAATGACAATTTTAATATCTGTGACACACTGCCGTTTGTACACTACCTCATCCAATTCTTTCTCAAACCTATGAGCTAGGAAGGGTAAGTCTAACTAGCTCGCTTAAAAGATGAGATATTAAAGGCCCAAAGAGATGAAACTATTCATGTGTGATCACAAAATTGAAAAGTAGCAGAGCTGAAATTCATATCTGAGTCTGCTGATAAAGTTCAGAGTCCTCACCATAAGAATTTCTAATTGTTCTCGTCTAATAAAACGCCATGTCCCCGTGGCCTCCAGCTCCAAAGAATATCCCCAACCCATCTATTTCTCTGGTTCTCTGCTATGCCACATATTTTTTTCCCCAGACTTCCAACCAGTCTTCTAAATGGTTTCTTTGATACTGCTCTTACATCTTGAAATGCATTCTCCCCACTGCAGCCAAGTATTTGAAAAATTGTAATGTAGGTGTTTTTAAAGTAAAATTTATATGCCACAAAGAACACAGATTGTAAAAATGCAGTTCAGTGTGTTCTGATGAATATATACTTCATATGACCGCTACCACAATTAGAATTGAGAACATCCTCAGAATTCTAGACATTTCTCCCATGCTGTCTTCCAATCCCTATCCCTCAGAGGCAACCATTGTCTTTATTTCTTTCACATGAAAATGTATATAAATGATGTCATACAATATGTACTCTTTCGTTCTGGCTTTTTTTTTCTCAGCAAAATATTTTTAAAATGCATCCATGTTGTTGCATGCATGAGAAATATATTATTTTAAGCGCAGTGTAATATACCATTGTCAGCAATAGATAAATATCTATTGATCTCAAGGTATTTATCAATTTCAACTTTTTAAAAATTTTTATTTATTTCAGAGAGGAGTGGAGAGGGAGAGAGAGCTAGAAACATCAATGATGAAAGAGATTATTGATTGGCTGCCTTCTGCACTCCTCCTACTGGGGGTCAAGTCTGTATCCCAGGCATGTGCTCTGACCTGGAATGGAACCATGACCTGGTTCATAGGTCGAAGCTCAACCACTGAGCCATGCCAGCTGGGCAATTTTACTTTTGATAGACTCTTGATTTATTTCTTATTTTTTAATATTATGCCACAGTAATTTTGTAGTAAAAGTCTTATTTTAGAACTAGAGGCCTGATGCACAAAATTCATGCAAGAGGCTCGGCCCTCGCAGCCCCAGCTTCACTAAGAAGGTCGTCCAGATGGGCAGTCTGCTGTTCAGTCTAATTAGCATATTAGCTCTTTATTATATAGGATAGTTTCAGATTTACAGAAAAGTTGTGACACTATCCCACATCCACTAATTGTCATAACTAACTCATTGATGTTGACATTGTTATCATCGAAAATTCAGAGATTATTTAGATTTTCTTCGATTTTACCTAATGTTGTTTCTTTGTTCTGGGGTTCATCCAGCACACCACCTTACATTCAGGTGACATGTTTTGTTAGGCTTTCTCTAAACTGTGATGGTTTCTCAAAATTTTCCTGTTTTTTATTTTATTTTGCTTTGTTTTTTTTAAAATATATTTTATTGATTTTTTTACAGAGAGGAAGGGAGAGGGATAGAGTTAGAAATATTGATCAGCTGCCTCCTGCATGCCCCCTAGTGGGGATATGCCAGTAACCAAGGTACATGCCCTTGACTGGAATCAAACCTGGGACCTTTTAGTCTGCAGGCCGATGCTCCATCCACTGAGCTAAACCAGTTAGGGCAAAATTTCCCTGTTTTTGATGACTTTGAGAGTTTTTAAGAGTAGTAAGAGGCATTTTTTAGACTATTTTTGAATTGGGTTTTCTTTAATTCTTATTATTAAGCTAGAGTTATGGAGTTTTGGGGGAAAGGCCATATAGGTGAGGTGCCATGCTCATCAGAGCAAGAGTTGAAGTGACCAACAGGACATCACTGTGGATGTGAACCAGGATCACCTGCCTAAGAATTTTTATAGTTTTTTATTTTACATTTAGATAGATAACCCATTTAAGTTAATTTTCATGTAAGATATAATATCTATAATTAGGCTCATATTTACATATGAAACTACTATTTGTTTTTTCAGTAACATTGGTTAAAAATCTATCCTTTCTCCATTAAATTGTCTTGTGCCTTAGTTAAACATAAGTTAACTAAGTATGTGGGGGTTTATTTCTGGGTTCTATATTGTCACTGATATATGTGTCCATTCTTTTACCATAAACAAGGTGTTGTGATTATTGTAGCTTTCTATTAAGCTTTGAAGTAGATTGTTTAATCACCCAATTTTATTTTGCTCCTTGAGTATTATGTTGCATATTCTATGTCCTTTGCATTTGCATATAAATTTTGGAATCAGTTTATTGATATATATATAAAATAGCTAGCTGGAACATGGATTGGGATAGTATTGAATCCACAGATGAGGGTGGGAAGAACTGACATCTTGACGACATTGAGTCTTCCAACCTATGAATACACAATAAATTCTCCTTATTTAGATGTTTTTTTTATCAGTATTTGTTTTAGTTTTCCTCCTACAGATCTTGTGCATATTTTCTTAGTTTTATACCTAACTACTTAATTGGGGGGTGGGGGGAGTACTACTGAAAATAATACGTATTTTTATTTTTTTTAATTTTCATTGATTTCAGAAAGGAAGGGAGATGGAGAGAGAGATAGAAACACCAATGATGAGAGAGAATCATTGATTGGCTACCTTCTGTATGCCCCCTACTGGGGATCGAGCCAGCAACCCAGGCATGTGCCCTTGACCTGAACTGAACCTACCTGGTACCCTTTAGTCTGCAGGCTGACACTCTATTCACTGATCCAAACCAGCTAGGGCAATAGTATTGTGGTTTGTGTGTGTGTGTGTGTTTTTTTTTAACTTCGATGTTTTATAACTGACAAACATAGTAAGTTTGGAAACATAAGCAATTCCATGTTTAACTATTGCACTTCAAATGCAAATTTCTTATTCTGGCCTACAATATTCTGCCAGTCTCTCTAAACTAATCTCAAACCAGGTAACTTTTATTCTTAAAATGCAAATTCAGTCTTTTTTAAATATATATTTCTTAACTTATTTCAAGCTTTTCCATTATTTTGGGGTTTTGTGCTTGCCCTTCATTGTGCCTAGATTTCTCTTTTTCTAAGTATTTTCCAATTTGGTTCTAGCATTTTTCATCCCTCAGGCAGCAATTCAAATTTCAAATGTCAGAATGGTCTTCCTGATCACTACATTTAAATAGCCTAAAATTTCCTTTCTCCACTTTATTTATCCTTTGTAGCCTTCATAGTGCTTATTGCTATATGACATCATTTTATTTGTTATTCTTTACAGTTATATCAGTCTCTATACAAATGAATATTAATTTGATTAATAAGGACTTTTCCTTTTTCATTCACTAGCTAATTCTCAGGGCTCATTACCATGTATAGTCTTCTATGGAAACATTCCTTTGCTAAGTGCTATTATGTAGAGTTTGGACACTCTACTTGTTCTTAAGTCAGTCCCATTAACACCAGTTCCTCACTCTTCTTTCCTCACACATCCCTTTCTTGTCACCTGACTATAAGTTAATTGGTCCCCAGTTCCTCCTCACTGAATCTTCTCCCACAGCAGAAGAAATGACATGACTAGTATTCGTATGAACTGCAAGTCATCTATGAATGACCATAAGTCCATGAATGATGAAGATTTCCCTGGGTACTTACACCCATAAACCATTCTGAACCTCTGACTGGGTCTAGAGCGAGGCTTCTATTCAAAGGGTCCTCACACCGAGGGGATGGTCTTAGAGCAACAGGATATAGGTCACTGCTGTCTTACTTCAGTTTATGTTGGGTGGGTGGAGATTTGCATTCAGAGCCATTGTTGGTATTGATTTTGTATGGATTTAATTTCAAAGGAAAAAGCTACATTCTTATTTCTGCAGTCCCTAAAATTCAGTGGAAGATTGTTTAAAAGCACAGCAGATATTATTAGAGTCTTACAGTCAAGAAAAACCCACCACAATATGGCTTCTGAAATATATATATTTCCAACTCTTTCTCTGGCACCATTGTGGTTATTTTACAACTTATGCCCCTTAACATGAAAGGAGTCTTTCTGACAAAGCCAGCTTGATAAGACAGCTGGAGTTTTTTTGGAGAATGTTGACCAAAGTAATTGCTATATTTCTGACAGCAGCTGTAAAGTTTCTGTTGCTAGGGTAGAACTTAACCCTTAACTAACTGAATTCTAGGGAATTGATTGTCACATTTTGGTGGTACACACATAGAAATATCACTTTTAAAAACATGAGCTATTTAATTGTGTGAACAGCATAACACTTTATTCCTGGATACCATAGGTTCAAAAAAATTGCAAAAATATTTATAAAATAGATGGAGAAAAAATGGTTTTCTTTACTAGTCGATTTATGCCTGCTCTTATTCCCACAGTTGCATGTACCCTAACATTTAGCCTAGTTGGTAATTAAGTAGGATTGTATCCTACTTGGATACAATTAAGCTTAAAGCAACATTGAGGTAATACAGACTAAAATGCAGTACTTTCTCTAATCCCAGATTGCCAAAATGACATCTAAAACTTCTACTCTTCTTTTAAATTATCAAAAGTCATTGCTTTGCAACAACCAGTTGCCAACTATTTGCTGAGCACCTACTCTTTATAAGACACTAATAGATTACAAAGAAGTTAAAGCATGAATTCTGTTTTCAGAGTTTATGCTACAGGTATGGAACTGAGATACACAGAAAAATTACTATTAGGAGTAGGTAATAAATTCACAGGCATCATCATGCTCAAAAATTTATTATTTAGTGCCTGGCTGGGATCTTGAATAATATGCAAATTAATGATGTGCACAACATTGCATGTCAAGTGTGAGAATGAAACGCTGCTGTGGTTATAGTAAAACATGGTGGTCATAATAGTAGTAGAGTTAGTAGGTATAAGAACAGCTTCACACTTATTAATTCTGACCCTCTCAACTGTCCTATGGATTAAGTGCTGTGAGTTTTTACAAAAGAGAACCCTGAGGCTCATGTACATCCCAAATTAGGAATGCTATCAATATTCCAAAGTCAGGACTCCTTGTCTCAACCATAATACTCTCTCTTTAAGACATCGAGTCAGGCTTCAGGGAGGAGACTGGATTAGAACAAAGTTTAGCACATATGAAACTTGATTCAAATGTTCAGCCTTAGGGGAAGCATCCATTTATTTTCTATATGTCAATCTATTTTTTTTTTCAGTTCTTCAACATGTAGAACATCGCATCAGTTATTTATTTTTATTCCAACTCCATTTGTCGTTTGTTCAGAGGTTCTAAGTTTGTTTAAAATGGGAAGGAAGCAGCTTCCCTCCTTCAGTGCCCAAGATTATCTAGTTTATGTGCCAAACTTGGGTATTTCCATCTCTGACAAGACTGGGAACTCTGTGGCCAGGATGCCAGCACCCTAGAAACAGTCTCCAAGCATCTCCTCAGGCATGTGGCCCCCTCAGACTTTCATCCCCTTCTTGGGCAGGAGCTTCTCCTCCCTGCTGCTGCTTCGCAAAGAGCAGACTGTCTCCTTTCCAAGAAACCGTGCACAACTCTTTTCAGTGGCTTAGGCTAGAATATGTCTTGCAAGTCATCTTTCCTTTGGGCCAGAAGCAGAAATTTCTCCTGAGACAAGGATGCATGGGAGATCATGCTGTCTTTGTGAAATGGGTGGAGAATGAGAATGACCGGGAGGAAAAGAAAGCAAATTAGTATCTCAGTGGGTCATAACATTGCAGACAAGTAGAAAGGAGATAGGCAAAGGGGACAAGATAGGCCCTTGTAGATTACCTGAGATTGCAGTAGCCTCTGTGCAGTGCCTTGCTACCCAAGCACGATTCTAGCCCCAGCAACAACTGTGTCTCATGGCAATTTGTTAGGAACGTAGAAACTCATTGTGCTCCCAAGTCCATGAGTGAGACTAATAAATGCTAATGAAAGGTACTGTCACAAGATTCCCTAGTGGTTTGTATGCATATTAAAGTTTTAAAACTACTGTATAGAGGGCAAAAGGCACAAAGTATGCCCGCCCAAAGTATAGTATATACTAGTAGACCATTTGGTTACAACACAGGGTTTGTGCAAGAGAAGTTTGATGCATCTAGAAATGATGGTTCAAGAGACTTGAAAGACATGTTCTAGGTATCAGAAGTTTCCCAGTATTCATGGGTGAGGTGGAGAGGGATCATTGGAAGTTTTGCACCATTTGTGAAAGAGCATGGTAAACTGTACTCTCAAATATTCTCTGTAAGATATGCCTTTAAGTCCATCTGACACGTTAGGCTTTCCAAGGCTGCTGGAAGGCCATTAATTTACTGGTATTTTATGATGTAAAGATGTTCTGATTAATGGCTTGTGAGAGTAATTTTAGCTCTTAGGGTCACTGGGTTCTGCAAAGACTCAGTGGGAGCTACGATCTCAGGGATAAGAGAGATTGAATGAATGTTCACAGTCACAAACAGAATATGTAGGGCTAACAGGCCACCAGGAACACCGTATATGAATCTTTCAGGGTTTTTAACACTAAAGTGTGTACCTTTTTCATCTGCCCTTTGATTTCTTATTTGAATTGTCACCTGAGGAAGGTCGGATGTAGAGTGGAGCTAGCTCTCCTCATCCTCCTGAAACAGCCTCCAGGTTAGTCATTTGCAGCCATCACTGCACATTAGAATCACCTGGGGAGCTTGAAACACACCATCTGCCCAGCCATATTCCCAGACTAATCAAGTGATTATTTCTAGTAGTGCTAATAACCAGCCAGGTATGGCTAGAATCACATAAATGCCCTCAATCTGAGAATTACAATAAAAGAGGAGTATCCTTCTGGGTCAGTGCGCAGAGTGAAACGAAATGGTTACCATTTATTAGGTCCATAGCTCTGAGATCTGTGTTTCACGTGCATCATCTGTTAAGGAGTCCCCTAGAGAGATAATTGTGTGTCAGGGAAGATTTTTACCATAACCCCCCTTTACAAAATAGTAAACGGAGGCTCAAAGAAAAGAATGCAGTCGCCTACACTCAGGAAGCAGTAGAGCTGAGATTTAACTCAACGGAGTAAGACTTAGAGCCTGCCTCTTGATCCAGATCACAAATCCTGAGAATTATATGTGAATTCATTCATTCTTCCCAATGCAGACCCAAGGCTATTGAGTATAAAGTATTTTGTTTGTTGTCATCCAAGGATATTTTTCCATTGAGTTTTAGAGAGAGCAAAAGGGAGGAAGGGAGAGTGGGGGAGAGAGAGAAGCATTGATGTGAGAGAAACACATTGATTGGTTGCCTCCTACCCTGCTTCTTAGCCCAGGTGACCTTTTGGGCATCAGACACCTTTCCCAAATTTCTGACCTTTGTCAAGCTTCTGACTAGGATCAATGTTTATTTCTCCAACTAATTTGGTGACATCACCAATCTGTTCTTGACCTTGGTAATAACATTTATTTACTTTCCTATTTCTGATCTATACTCAATAATATTGTCTGGTTCTCACTTGGAAATCTATATGGGAGGTGGGGCACAAGTAGGTTTCCAGTTGTGAGTATGTGAAACAGTTTATTCTTGTTTTACTGTTTATTAGATATTGAATTATTTTCCATAAAAACAACTGGAAACCTACTTTTGCCCCACCCTGTATTTCTTGATTCACATTAATAGATGAGTTTTTTTTTTTTAACCTTAACTGTTTGGGTTCTTGCACAATATTTAAGGTGACTACTTAGAGTCAGACAGACCTGAGTTGGAATTTTAAGTATACTATCAGCCTGCTGTGTCACTTTCAGCAAGTCCCTTAGCTTTTACAATCTTAGGTACCTCATCTGAACATTGTGACCACAAACCCAACATCAGAGATTGATGTGAAGATTAAATGAAGTAAAGCATATTAAACACCAAGCACAATGGGTAGTATAATTACCTACTTAGACAATCAGTTAATGATGGCCAGCAAGAGAAAGAGAAAGAGAGGGAGAAGGAGAGGGAGAGGGAGAGGGAGAGGGAGAGAGAGAGATAGAGGGAGAGAGGGAGAGAGAAAAAAAGAGGAAATTTTATTTAATCTTCTTGCAGACTCAAATGCTGCTAAAAATGATGAATGATGTTAGGAAATTCTGACTTGGACAGAATAAGGAATGTATCACCCATTTTGACTCCATAAATAAAGAAGTTAAGTTATAGGTATAGTATCTAAAACCAAACTGAGTCAAGTTCACATAATGTGATGGTCAAAACATTGTGAGCAGCAAAGTATTTACCATAAAAAAATTTTAAAATCAAAAATCATGAATTTAGATGACTGCCCCTGCTTCCCCATGACCTAAATCTTTTTAGATCTCTGATCACTCAAGGGAAATATATTGAAAAATGCCCCTGCATCCTCCCCTCTTTGGATGTTCCCTTGTTCCTCAGCTTACATCAGTGTGAACTGCTTCCATCCCAGTGAGTCTTCACCTCTGTGGGAGAGGATGCACACAAATATTTTGAGGGGATTTATGTCAATGGCTCTAAAAATAAAAATAAAAAAACAACTACAACAACAAACCAGAACAGTGCTGCTGTGCTGCCTGTGACCCTCAACATCAGGGCACCTCCACAGAACTGCAATCTCAGGAAGTGGGGAGGGGATTCAAAGTGAGAAGTGACACAAAATGATTAGTTCCGCTCACAGATGCAAGGTGCTGGCAGGCTGAGGACCAAGTCAAGCATCTTAGTCGTGAATTTGTTTGTGAAGGTGTCTGTGATTTGCACCACAAGGAAAGACGAAGAGAACATAAAACCACATTTTAGGACTATGTGTGATGGTGAGAAAATATTTTATTGGTGGCGTTATTTCCTGGCAGCTTTGATGAACCTGCAGACTTCCTACCTCTCTCTCCTCCATTCATGCTTCCACGCGTGTCCCTGTTAATGTTAACTCTCCTACTAAAAACAAAATAAACACACGTAGTTACTATGAGTCAGAAACATTTAACATGCATTTTCATTATGGACTTTGCAAATGAGGGCAGGTAAACAGGGCCATCTCTGGAGGTGGGTGGGCTGGACATGAATCTCAGCTCTGCCATTACTGGCCCTGCAACTTGAGCAAGTTACTTAACCTTCCTTTGCCTCAGTTTCCACATCTGACTTAAAAAGGTTGAGGATGATAATAGTACATATCTCATGGGCTACTCAGTTTTGCAGTTGGAGCATGAAAGCAGGTATAGACAGTATGTAAACTAATGAGCATGGCTGTGTTTCCAATAAAACTTTATTTATAAATCAGAGGCAGGCAGGACTTGGTCAGAGATACAGTTTGCCAACCCCTGACTTAGGTAATCTTAGATGTGGGAGGAATTTTAAGGATCACCTATTTTACATATGAGACAACTAAGAGACAGGAAAAGGCTGTAACTTGACCACCTCTTCCCTAACCCTCCCGCAAAGAACATCTCACAAATAGTGTTACAAAAAATAGTGTTATTGCCTTAACCGGTTTTGCTCAGTGGATAGAGCGTTGGCCTGTGGACTCAAGGGTCCCAGGTTCGATTCCAGTCAAGGGCATGTACCTTAGTTGTGGGCACATTCCCAGTAGGAGGTGTGCAGGAGGCAGCTGATCGACGTTTCTCTCTCATCGATGTTTCTAACTCTCTATTCCTCTCCCTTCCTCTCTGTAAAAAAATCAATAAAATATGTTAAAACAAAACAAAAAAAAACTAGTTATTTTTCTTACATAACTCATGATATAGTTTTCATCTGTAGAGTTCCAATAATGATGTCTTATTTTTCAGAAACAAAGTTTTCCCTAGGATGCATCTCATACTTTCCATTTATCTTAGATTCATTCCCCAGAAACAGACCAAGAGAGAAGGATTCTTGGACAAGTAGGAGAAATTAGACAGGAAGTGGGAGGGCAAACCAAGCAAGGATGATATTTCAAGCGAAAGCTCTTCTCAGGACACATTGGAACATGACTGCACAGAGATCCCTGGAGTGCGGATTGCCTCTGAGCTGTCCTGTTCCCCGCCAGGTAATCACTTCCTAATGGGCTCCCTGGGAGGTTGCAAATTCTGCAGGTCTTTCTCAGTGGTACAGAGCTGCTAGGTGGCCCAAGGGTGGTATACTGAAGAGGCTGTATACAGGGTGTAGAAATCATTCCAAAAAATGCATGTGTGCTTGTGTGATTGGGGGAGGTATGTCGTGCAAAAATGATCTGAGGGAACTTGGGAGGGGCACTGGTATTGTCTTCTTCAGGCCCTTATTAGCAAAGGCAAACACATTGGAGGCATAGACCAGAGGTTCCCGCGGTAAGCTAGATACCTATTTCAGGTTTCTTGTTTTGTCTATAATAATTCATATGAATTTTGTGTTTTACTTTAAAATTGCAATGATTACTTACTTGGGAGTCTTTCTAAATCTATTTGCTGTCTTCAAAAGTTGTTTTAACTGATACCTGATTTTTTTAATCTTTACATTTTAGATTTTTTTTTCCAACCATCGCTCTCCCAATGTACTTTCTTTACTAGTAAAACTTCAGTTTGGGTCAAATAACATCTTAATGATTTTCTTTTCTCATGTCCTGATAATACTCCCCTCTCTGTATAGAAGGACTCAGGCTCCCAAAAGAAAACACACACACACACACACACATACAAACAATTAGATGAGCATCCATTTTACTCTTCAGGTTTCTTATAGTAAGTTCTTAAGTGCTTTTCCAGTCTAATTTTAAAAGAATCTGATGTACAAGATGAAATACAAGATTTCTTCCCCAAGTCAGTTCAACTTCACACTAAGATTAAAAAGAAATATAACATTAAAAAGAAATATGACATTCCTTCCAAATATTCTCATGTCCCTTTGAATATAAAGATGACATAAAAGAACCTCTCAAATCACAGTTGGAAGGCTGGGGAGGGTTGGGGGGGAGTTAAGAGATCAACTGCAGGACTTGTATGCATACATATAAACATAATCAATGGAACAAGACATTGGGGGGTAGGGGAGGTGGGGAAGGTCAAGGGAAAAAATGGAGACCAATTTAACACTCTTTGTAATACTTTAAGCAATTTTAAAAATCACTAGTGCCTTTTCCATGATATGAGAGGTATTTTGTTTTTCTGTTCTGGTAAATATCTTACTGTATTTTCCTACTGGTGGATTTTTTTTTTCAGTAAAGGCTTTCCCAGTTGTAACCTCTTTTTCCTGCAATCTCCTTGGATTATGCTCTTCTTAATTTATGCCTTTCTTACAACATTAATATTCTATTGTTTAATCATTTTTTTTTTGCTATCTTCCTCACCCTGCTACAATTTAGCTCCTTAAGGAAAGGAACATTGTCTAGCCTATCTTTTTGTTCTCTGCAGAACCAAGCACATTTCTATGTACATAGATGTGCAGTATATTCACTGAATTGCTGAATTAGATTTTGGCAGCCTGTGTCATAGAGGTGACCTTGTCCTTTAATGATGTCATCTAACGTCACATTTGAATGCTGATCACTCACAATAGTGATTTTCCCCTTTTGACATCCTCACCCCAGGATATGTTTTTATTGGTTGTTTTGAAAAAGAGGAAGGGAGAGAGAAGAGAGAGAGAAAGGAACATCTATGTGAGAGTAAAAACATCTATACGAGAGAGAAACAATGATAGGCTGCCTCTCTGTGCACAACAATCAGGGATGGAACCACCTTAATCAGGGATGGCACCAGCAGCCTAGGTATGTGCTCTGACCTGGAATCGAACCTTCAGTCTTTTGGTGTATGGGATGACACTCCAACCAACTTAGCCACTCTAACATTGTTCACACTAGTGACTTCTGATGATCAGAGATACTTCAGTCTAAACTATAAGAGTATATCTTATAAAATTTTGGCAGGTTGTTCCTACTCAAAGTGTCAGATTCTCAAATGTTTGCATACCACCCACATTTTTTTTTCAAATCCACACACCACCTGCTCTGCCTTTTCTTAAAAACATTTTCTTTTTTTTTTAAATTATTAATCTCAGAGAGGAAGAGAGAGGGAGAGATAGAAACATCAATGATGAGAGAGAATCATTGAGCAGCTGCCACCTACATGCCCCCTAATGGGGATCAAGCCCAAAACCTGGTCATGTGCCCTGACTGGGGAATGGAACCGAAAGGTGACCTCCTGTTTCATGGGTTGATGCTTAACCATTGAGCAACACCAGGTGGGTGGCTTTTTTTTTTTATCAATATGTTCTTAAACTTACACCGTTTTAACTTAAATAAATGTATTTAAATGAAAGATGCTATCACTACCTTTCATGGAACTCTATTATTGACTACAAATGGAATATATACATAATGATAAAGACCAATGCTTTGCATCTGAAGACTTTATCCCTCAGTTCAAATGGACAATGAACAAGTAAGTCGTAGAGGAATATTGATGGCATCTTGACAGCAAACTGGGACTTTCTTTGTGACTAACTCAGGATGAAAGAGAGTTGAGACCCATGGTGATATTCCTATTTAGACCTCTGTCCATGTAATATCCAGAATCATCTCTTGAACCATCAAGGGTCATCATGCCAGCTTCCGGATAAAGTACATGTTTGGAGCATGCCACATTCCCAAAGTTCCCGTTGCTTTTTGTTGGTGCATCATTGGCTCTAATAGCTATATCACTTAATTCTAAATTTACAAAAAGATAAATTATATTTAGAAAAAATCCCACAAATATTCCAATTACAAATGGGCTAAGGCCTGGAATAGATGTTTCTCCAAAGAAGATACATGAATGACTAACAAGTACATGAAAAAGTGCTGAACATCACTAATCATTAGGGAAAAGGTATCAGAAACCTAAGTGAGATATCAGCTCATTCCCTGTTATAGTGACTACTGTCGAAAAGACAAGAGATAACAAGTGCTATTGAGGATATGGAGAAAAAGGAACACTTGTGAACTGTTGGTGGGATTGTAATGTGATATAGCCACTTTAGAAAACAGTTTGGAGGTTCCTCAAAAAAATAATAATAGCACTACCATATGATCCAGCAATTCCACTCCTAGGGAATATATCCTAGGGAAACAAAACACATATATGCAATAGACATCTGCACCACCATATTCATAGTACTATTACTTATAGTAGCCAGGACATGGAAACAACCTAAGTGTCCATCAACAAATTAATGGATAAAGAAGTTGTGATATATATGACCAAAAAAAATCAAATGATGGGCTCACTTACATGTGGGATCCAAACAACAACAACAAACTCATAGAGGAGGAGATTAGATTTGTGGTCATCAGAGGCAGGTGTGGGGAAACTGGATGAAGACGGATAAGGCTACACATTTCCAGGTATAAATAAGCACTAGGGATGTAATGTACAACATGATGACTATAGTTCTCATGTTGCACGATATCTTTGAAAACTGTGAAGAGAGTAAATTCTTTGAGTTCTCATCGCAAAGAGAACCTTTTTTGATATACCTATATGAGATGATGAATGTTAGCTAAAGTAATTGGGGAAGCCATTTCACAATATGTGTAACAAATCATTATGCTGTACAATGAAACATATACAGTGCTATATGTCAATTATAGCGCAATACAACTGGGAAAATTAAAAAGACAAGTTACATTTAAAACAGTAAACCCTGTTAGACATTGGTTGATGGGCTTTCTCGCCTGATTGGGATTGACTTTATCTTAAGGAGCAGTGGCTGTGCTCTCTGCCACCACACGAGACAGCCCTCTGCAGGAATACTTCTACTCATGGTCCTTAATCATTGACCCTAAAACCAAATTCGTCTTCTTGGGAGTTTGGACCTAAATGATCTTCATGCAATTTCTGTGATGAGAGAATTATGTTAAAACAAACAGGAAGCAAAGAGTGTTGATTACTACTTATTCTTTAGGTTTCCAATTATAGAAAATATTCACTCTAACAGACTTTCTCTGGTTCTCTATTTCTTTCTTTTCTTTTCTTTCTTTCTTTTTTTTTGCAGAAAAGCTTTTCTTAATCACAAAACTTTTGACACTCAGAAAATTGTGAAGTGGAGATAATATTAGAACTTACCTCATAGTATTTTGTGAAAATTAATTAGGTGTAGTAGAGAAGTTAGAATTTAAGATCAGGAAAGGTCATTTAGAATCAACAATGACTTACATGTTATAGTTCTATACCAAACAAAGGTCTATTTCTATTATTAAGAAAAATTATATGTTAACATCTAATTGATTATTAATATGGGAAATATTGTATTTAATTGCTTAGTGAGCAAAAAGATTGTTGTGAAACTAATTTATTCAACAAAGTATGAGTAGAACTAATGAAATTATTTGATATAAATATTATAATATTTTTACTACTAGTATAGGACTCTGTTACCCAAATATTCAAGTATTAAAGATCTTCTATCCTTAGTCATTCTTGTTCATAATTTTATTAAATTTTTCTATTGATCTTCACATGTATTTACAAGTTTATTCATTTACAGTATGATTATTTTTAAAGTTTTCAGAGTGACTGTGTCACACATGACTATGTGAGTTGCTAAAATATTAAGTTGTAATCATCTATCCTTGACTTAAATCAGAGAGACCACATATTTTAGACTGATGTGTTCATTCATTCATTCTTACTGGCTACTTAACAAGGACACTGCTTTAAATGAATCTTCTGGAACCTCTTCTAGTCATACCCTAGTCCCTATGTCACAAAATCTTTATCAAAAATATGTGGTTAGTAATAATACCTCTTCTACCTATGGTAGAAATATGTGTGTTTTTTTTTCTGTACAACCTCCATTCCTTCTTTTTCTTGTCCTTCTCACATTAACAACCTTCCTTTGGATAATCATTCCTCAACCATTCCTAGTCCAATGGTATGGATATGGTTTACCCCAACCTCAGGACCAGGGGTGAGAGCCAGCTCACCAAGAAGAACAAATGATAGGTTGACGATGGAACTACAGTCCAAGGTCCCATAGACTGGCCTATCATGTAGTTTTGGTGGAGTTACTAAAATGCTCATCTTCTCAGGGTTGGTAATTGAAATCATAGGAGTTAGTAGCTTATGGTCATCTTTGGAAAAGAGCCTGTCTGAGAATGAAGTCAACTTTAATAAAATCGAATTGTGAATGAAATAGGTTAAGCCTCTACATCCACCCATACTCAGAACTGAACACCCTGGACTTTTTTAGTTACATGACCTAATATTCACTTTTGCTAGCTTGAGTTTGGTTTCTGTCACTTGCAACTGCAAGAGCACTGAATAATACACTACTGAGTAATACACTTCAAAGAATTAAATGAGTAATTGTTGACATTTATCATAAAGTGAGCAAGCTAGTAAGCAAGCACTCAAGAAATATTAGCTATGAATAATAATTATAATTTATCAATCGGAGTGCCTCAAACATGTTAGATAAATGCACTGAGCCTGTAGAATAATAAAAATAAGCATGAAAGTCCCTTGTAGAATTAGCAAATGGAGATGTGTGCAAAGAGGGCTTTAACAAAACCAAAAACAAAAAGAAAGATGCTACAACTGGTTTTAGATGCATAGACGTGCGGAGAGACTGACTCTGACTGAGGATGGAGACAGATGGTGCTTTTTAATACCTTCATAAGCCAAAGTCCTCTCTCTAATTTTTGGAGACCCCTTGACACAATATAAAACAGATTAAAATGTAACTTCCCCATGTAAAATTTAAATGTGTGCAATTATAGACATGGTATTACATTTTATAGACATTTAATTAACTAATTAAATAGACATTAGCTAATTTCAACATTGTAGTTTGCTTTTTAAATATGCAGCCAATATGGACATATTTGAGAATTCCAACATTTTCATAGGTTCTCAAAATGCTTGTAGACCCTAGACTCTCTAACTCATCTAGTGGTAAAGAGCCCTGACACAGGGATAGCAGGAAAGGACTCAGTGGCGGGACTCACATTTGAAAAACTCCTTTTTACACATTGGCTCACCTATCTACGGGCATCTCTCAATGGCCATCCCTAAGAAACCAACTAGCAAGAGATTTTTAAAAAATATATATTCCTTAGAACCTTCCATGTCACTGCTTACGCATCAGTTTTGTTCCATTACTTATATTGATAAGGCACACCGCCCCTTTAGATTTTGAGAAACAGTTGGTAAAAAGGGACTTTTCTCCTATTGTATCCTTTCATAGCATAAGGGATGTGCTGCTTCATTACTGCTCAGACTGCGTGTGAATAGAATTAGCATCCTCAGGGTGTTGGTGCTTAGATAATGTCCTTACCTAACAATTTTACCTAGATTTAGATCACCCGTGATTTTTTAATATAATTTTTTTCTTTATTGATTAAGATATTACATATGTGTCTTTATCCCCCCATTGCCCCCCACACACACACGCACACTCATGCCCTCACCCCCTGGTTTCTGGGTCAATTGGTTAGGCCTATATGCTTGCATACAAGTCCTTTGGTTGATTTCTCCCCATTACCCTCACCCTCCCCTGCCTTCCCTCTGAAGTTTGATGGTCTGATTGATGCTTCTCTGTCTCTGGATCTGTTTTGTTCATCATTTTATGTTGTTCATTATATTCCATAAATGAGTGAGACCATGTGATATTTATCCTTCTCTGACGGCCTTATTTTACTTAGCATAATGCTCTCCAGTTCCATCCATGCTGTTGCAAATGGTAAGAATTCCTTCTTTTTTTTATAGCAGCATAGTATTCCATTGTGTAGATGTACCACAGTTTTTTTCAATCCGCAAGCCAACGCTCTATCCACTGAGCCAAACCTGTAAGGGCTGTACCACAGTTTTTTAATCCATTCATCTGCTGATGAGCACTTAGGCTGTTTCCAAATCTTAGCTATGGTAAATTGTGCTGCTATGAACATAGGGTGCATATATCCTTTCTGATTGGTGTTTCTAGTTTGTTGGGATATATTCCTAGAAGTGGGATCCCTGGGTCAAATGGGAGTTCCATTTTTAGTTATTTGAAGAAATGTCATACTGTTCTCCACAGCGGCTGCACAAGTCTGCATTCCCACAGGCAGTGTAAGAGTGTTCCTTTTCCTCCACATCCTCGCCAGCACTTGTCATTTGTTGATTTGTTGATGATAGCCATTCTGACAAGTGTGCGATGGTACCTCATTGTTGTCTTGATTTGCATCTCTCAGATTATTAGTGACTTTGAGCATGTTTTCATATGTCTCTTGGCCTTCCTTATATCTTCTTTCGAAAAGTATCTATTTAGATCCATTGACCACTTTTTGATTGGGTTGTTTATCTTCCTTTTGTTAAGTTGTATGAGTTCCCTGTAAATGGTGGAGATTAAACACTTATCAGTGATAAATATGTTCTCCCATGCAATCGGCTTTCTTGTTGTTTTATTGATGGTTTCTTTTGCTGTACAAAAGCTTTTTATTTTGATGTGGTCCCATTTGTTTATTTTCTCTTTAGTTTTCATTGCCCTAGGAGCAGTATCAGTGAAGAAATTGCTTCAGCATATGTCTGAGATTTTGCTGCCTGTGGATTCCTCTAGTATTTTTATGTTTTCCTGTCTTATGTTTAAGTCCTTTATCCATTTTGAGTTTATTTTTGTGAATGGTGTAAGTTGGTGGTCTAGTTTCATTTTTTTTTTTTTTTTGCATGTATCTGTCCAATTTTCCCAACACCACTTATTGAAGAGACTTCTTGACTCCATTGTATGTTCTTGCCTCCTTTCCATGATTTTATTCTATATTTGAGGCACACTTTTCTGGACTCTTGAAGATTGATTATTTGAGGTAGTGCTAAAAGGTGTACTCCTTCAACAAGTGTCTTGCAACTCCGGCTCTCAACATTTCCGGCTGGTCGTGTGATTGTTAAATCCAGTCTCTGTTAGGTTCAGAGATCCTTTGTCTGGCCTAAGAGTTTATTTCTGTGATGTTAACTCAGGCTGAGATAAGTTGGGACTAGTAGAGGAGACAAAATTAGAAGAGTCTTATTTATAAAGTCACACAGTTATCAGGAAGGGTCTGAGTCTTTTAGTATTTTCTTATAAACTGTCATTTTATGGCAATTTAACCCCTGCTTCTGTGTCCTCATTGATAAAATGGTGGTAATAGTAGTTAACATTTTGCAGGCATATAGGGAGGATTAAATATGTAAATTTATGGTATAAAAATAATTTGCAACAGCATCTGACATATTGATATTACTTTATTATTACATATTATATTTTTAGTTGAAGATCAAAATTGATTTATATGTCATTAGATATGTTATGGAAGTCAAGCATTTTATGGAAGTTTTGATGTTATTGCTACTTGCTGAAGGAGAAACTTCCAGGAGTTGGTGAGCATTTCTAATTCTTCAGAGTAAAACTTCATTGAGCAATAAGCCCCTATTTGGGAATATATGGTCATTGAGGAGTGATTTTATTTCCTGATGTTCGTGAAGGCAATGATTGCAGGCAAATACATAAAAGGCATTTTTGACTAGCATAAGGGGGAAATATTTGATAAAATTAAACTACTCTAGGAATATTCATTAGCACATAAAAATAAAGGTGCATTCATATATAAGTTTTATGGAGAGGTTATTTTAAAGTGGTTCTTACTTGTATATTACAGTGCATCCAGGAAGCCATATACTTGATAATACTTTACTAGTAATTGGTAAGTTTGTGCTATTGTATCCTCCCCATCAACTTTATTCCACCACCACCACTGGGCTGTGCAAACCAGAAATGCATGAGCCATCCTTGAATTCTTCCCTCGCAGCCCCTCAGCCCATCCGTCACCAAGGTTAGCCAGTTCTCCCACATAACTCCAGCCACTTCTCTCCATCTTCAGTCACTACCCTAATTCAGACCCAAATCACCTCTCACCTGGACTCCTGCATTAACAGATCCCGTACAGCCATCACTGTCTTCCTCTGGGGTGATTCACACTCATCTTGTCACTCCTCTACAATAGGTCAATGGTCCGAAATTACTTCTGCTCAACTTTCTAACCACTGACCCTTGTCCCCTAGTCTTACTGTTCTCCCTTTATTCTTCATCATGCTCTCCTCTCCTGGCCCAGGATATTGGCACATACTTATTTCTTCTTCTTGGGATATTCCCTCAACTCTTCATCAGGCTTACCCATCTTTCAAGTTTGAATTGAAGAATCACTTCATGAGGCACACTTCATTCAAATCCTCCAATTTGCACCAATTATGGATTCCTACTATCCTATTTTTCCAACTTCACAATACACACTCCATCTTTATTATATCTACAATGTTTCCTTCACACTCTGGAGTGTAAGCTCCAAGTAGATAAGGACATTTGTCTTTTCAACACAACACCCATGTGCTTATAGAAGATGTTTGGCATAGAGTAGGTGACACCATGCATTTAATAAATAAATGAATGACTACTGTAGTGAAGGTTAATAGCACGTGGCTAGTGATGGCTTTCACTTGGCACTTACATACTTCATATTCAGAGATGACTTTGAATGATGATCTCTTAAGGGGTGCTTTCCTTTTGCCTTTTCATTGTATTTCTGGGATCATGGAGGATCTAACAATGGACCCTTCCTTTGCACATCACTGTTCCAGTGTTCACATCCCTAGGCAGTGTTGTCAGCAAAGTCCTCCAGAGAGATGTCTTAGTGTTTGTATTGACATAAGGATCCACTTTAGGTATAAGTTGAAATCAGGTTTCATAACTAGTAGGGTTATCTCTTTAATTACATTAGTTACAACTACTGGTAAGAGATACCCCAGAGAAGTTACCACACCAAGAACATAAATAACCTGTTATCTTTTTTCCCTTTGATTACTGCTGGATCTTGACTATATTTTCTTCTTAACCTTCCATTAATTCTCTTGAAATACATGCTCCTCTCTTCTCAGGCTCAATCTATGATAAATCTACCAAATTCATGTCCACTCGGTCTTTATAGAGTAATGCTACTAAGCTTTGTTTGCTTTCCTGTCCATTCATTACACCTTATTCACTAAAATTTGCCGAATTTATTAATCACATGCCAAATGCCACGCATGTATCTGCCCTTCTACAACGATCAAATGAAGAAGGTGCTATTATTATTTTAATTTTTATAGAAGAGGAAACTAAGATTTGGAGAGAGTAAGGGACCTACCCAAGTCACAAAGGTTACTACGTATTTGAGCTGGATATTTGAGCTGGAATTTGAACCCAAAGTAGGCCTCCAGTTCATGGGCCATCATCATTTTCAGTGGCTGACAGTACTTGTGGTTTTGTTCTGTTTACTGAATTTTAGTCTTTAGCCTAAACTGAAGTGAGCCTAAGTGGAAAGGGCAGGCAGTGTGGAAGGTGCCCTGTGGATAACCAGGGGTCAGAAGGAAACCCCTGTTTTGAGTGTTGTCTAGTGGAAGAGATTTTTGGGGATTCCTCTTGGTTTTCCTGGGGTTCAGGAACCCTCTGGAGATGATGTTAACAATCTGAACGTTGTTTTCCCTCCTATATAGCAGTTCGTGTAAAAGATTCCCATTGTGTATATGAGGGGAAAATGGAAAACTGGTCGTTTTTCTCCGCTATTGGTATACATTTTGATTTATGTAAATCTCAACCTAAATAATTACAGAATTACAGATAGGAGAGCTACAGATTTCATTACTCTTCCCTGGGCCTGGGGCGTGGAGGGGGGCGGGAGGTGGTGGTGGTGTGTGTATGTATGTTTGGAGGGACTGCTATGAGCCTGGCAGCCCTGTAAGAACCCTGGGCTAGATAGAGATCTGCACTGTTCATGGTGCTGTTTTACCTGCCTCTAAGGCAGAAACTCCCTTAATCTGTGAAGGCACAGGGCTCTCCCTTCCTGCTTGCCTTCCAGCCCTGGGGAGCTGCAGGCTTCCTGATTCCCAGCCCTCCACACTTCCCTCGGAGTCATCCCCTAAGATGCCCAGAGTGAGCCTCGATCTACGCAACAATAAGGATGTCAAGAAGTAAATAGGTCAAGTGCAGCTCCGACCAGGACCCTGAGGAGTCCTTGGTGCTGTGGAGACTGAGCCAGCCCAGCAAGCCCAGACCACTACCGCCTATTCCAGCGGTGGGCATCCCCTTCTCTCCCCAGACACCTGCTCGCTCCACCCCCGTACCCCAGCCCCCAGCCCCCGCGATCCTCCTGAGGCCACCGAGGGCTCCAAAGCCTTGGGAGTTTCTCCACAGCGACCACAGCCAGCAGGGGGCAAGGTGGGGGACCTGGAAGTCAAGGCTGTTTTATTAGGGAAGAAGGTTTTGGGGTCCAATCCTGGTTCCACTTCTAGCCACCGGGTGATCTTGGACAATTAGCTTCAACGGGCCACTTTCTAAATCCATAGTGTGGGGAAACTAAGGTGATAGTTAATCTAGGATAATTGTAGAGATTAATTAATGAAGCACTCCTGGCACATAGTAGGCGCTCAGCTAATGATAAAGATGGTTGGTAGGAGGAGGAGTTAGAAGTTAAGCTTTGGTGTCCAGCATGTAGGTTAGACCTAAGATCCCTAAAGGTATTCACCCAGGGGTGGGGGAGGGGGTATGCTTCCAGGATAATCCCCGGGGTGCCCGGAGGGCCATCCCTCCAGGCTCCTTCAGAAGATCAGGATGCCCAGAGCCTGGGGTAACCTCGGGGCGTCGGTGGCACATCTCCCCGCCTGCGGCTGCGGAAAGACATCTTCCACGAACTGAGTGTCTCCCTCCCGCTCCAGCCCCGAGCGCGCTCCCCGTCCCCTCGGGGTCTCAGCGGCTGCGGCTTGCCCGATCCAGTCTCGGGCAGAAACCGAAAAGCGGCTTCGGGGTGTGCAAGTCCCTCCGGGCCCCTGGAAAGGGAGAGAAGGCGCTCTCCCTAGGGACCGCTCTGGCTTTGGGGACCCGAGGCAGAGCCCCGAAACAGCCGGTGTCCCCGCCCGCCCCCCTCCCTTCCCCAGCGCTCTGGGCTGGGGCGCACGCGGCGGGAGTGGGCGGCGGCGCAGCCCCGCGCGGTAAGGAGGGGCGGGCGCGCCGGAGGGGGGAGCCTGCACGTGCGCGCGCCCGAGGGGGCGTGGGGCCCACGGGGCGCATCCCGCTCCGCTCCCTGCCCTCCCCGCACCGCGTCTCCGCCCAAGCCCTCTCGCCCCGCGCACCCACGTTAGGGTTCTGCCTCTTTCCGTGTCCTATCACCCCCCCCCCTCCAAACCCCACTCTCCCTGCGAATAACCCCACTGCAGAGTCAGCCTGAAACCTGGGGAGGCAGCGCTGCCGTCTCTCCCCTCGCCCCCTCCCCCCCTCGCCCTTCTGCTATAAATAATCCGGGCTCGCGGGGCCGCCACGTCACACCGGGAGGAGCCGGGACCCCGAGGGTTTCTTCTCAGGGAGTAGGGGGCAAAGGGTGAGGAGCAGGATAAAGAGATCGCTCGGGAGTAGTGACGAAAAGCTCGCTCCTGGACTCCTAGGGAAAAATAGGCAGCATTTTCTTCTCTTTCTCGGGCTTCCTTTTTTTTTTTTATTGTTCCGTGTCTTTTTTATTCTCTACTCCTCCCCTCCCCGCCCTAAATCCAAAGGGTTGCTCAACACTCCTCCCATTGGTGTGTTTCCTCCCTCCCCCTTCCACTCCTGCTCCCCTACCCTCCCCTCCCCTCTCCTCCCCCCACCGCATAGCCCCCACCACCACTATCCTCTCGCCCCAGGCAGGGGATGCTATTCGCCGCGGAAATAAAGTTCAAACTCCTCTCCCCATCTGCTTGCTGAGACCAGAAGTGGTCTCGCAGGAACCCGTTTTCCCCTCGCACTCCACACCTGCTCTCCCCTAAATTTCTAATCTGGTTTTGCATATTTAAGAGGACACACACACACACACACACACACACACACACACACACACAACCTACAACCCGCGAGGTGCAACACTGCCTCCTGCAACTGCCGAAACTTACCAGCCGCTCTGGTTGTTTTTTGTCTTAACGGGAGGACAACAAAGATTTTTACCCCGGGTCCTCTTGCGGGGTGATTTTTTAAATAGTATTCAGATACGTATAGAGTATGCATATGTATGTTTTTCACCTTTCCCCTTTAATTTATTTTTATTTTTTTTCTTAGCAAGAAAAATCTGCGAGGTCCCAGGCAGCCGCCGCTGCCCCTTTGATGTTTTGGTACGCCGTGCGCATGCGCCTCACATTAGCATTACTGCACTGGGCAGACTAAGTTGGATCTGCTCTCTTCAGTGAAGCCCTCAATCCCATCAAAAACTAAAGGGATGTGGAGAGTTCGGAAAAAAGGCTACTTGGGGATCTGGCCGTTCCCCTTGCTCATCGCCGCTGTGTGTGCGCAGAGGTAAGTGTGCCTAAGGCTTCCGTTTTTTCCTTTCTCACTTTGAAGGGCTCTGCATACCTCGGCGAACCGGGATCGGTGGGGAGGATCAGATAGACGCCGAGGACGCCGTGCCTGCTGCCTGACTGATGCCTACTTATTGTCTTTTCTTTCTTTAGTGTCAATGATCCTAGTAACATGTCACTGGTCAAAGAGACGGTGGATAGACTCCTGAAAGGCTATGACATTCGCCTGAGACCAGATTTTGGAGGTAATGGGGTTGCCGTGGAAATAAGAAACAACCCAGCTATATCCTCCTAAGCTGTCATTTGAGCTTTGTGCTGGCTGTCTCTTCCCTCTCCCTCATCGTGGTGAATGAAAGGTGTCTCGGTGTTCCCGTATTGAGACGCTGACCCAAACTTAAACGGGTTGGTTGCTAGATGCTCCTTGAGTGAGAGAGACCCCCCTGGCATGTATTGGTGCTTGCTGTCCTTGGGCTTCACAGTTAGACTTCCTTTGCTTCACTGCCATTGCCTCGTTCAGTTACAAATCTCAAGTTTAGTTAATGGTGTGCCCAGAGGCTTAGGGACGGCTGCGGTGAACGTTTTGGAGGACAAGAAGTGAAGACAATTGGTGGAGAAGTGGCATTAACCCCCTGTGCCCGCCTACTTTGGAAGAGTTTGACCACGGTTTAAAGTGCCTGATGTCTGGATATTATCCATTGGATTGGGGGGCAGAAGAGGGGAGAGGACTTGCGGAGCTTGGCGGGGAAGAAGGGATGAAGGGTCAGAGACCTCTTTCACTGCAGCCTGAGAAACCCAGATATGCCCATTTTAATTTTGCTTCAGAGTCTTATGAAGCTCAGAGAGTTAAAATCTGCACACAAAAGCTGTGGGGGTGAATGAGGAGGAGGGTTTCAAGGCAATATATAAAATTCCCTTGGGCTGGAATATTCCTGTGCTTTTGTGAGTTGTGTGTATCCTCCTGCTGAGGCATCTACATGTGTAGACAGAGCTGGAATCCCTCATCCCTCAGGACACGTGTGTGCCTGTCCAATAGAGCATTTCCTAGAGGAGCTCCTGCCGCCCTTTTAGAAAAGAAGCAGGACTTGAAGAATTTGAGGGTGAGCCGTGGGGAGGGACTTGGGGCAGAGTGTCCCATGCCTGGGGACAACTCTTGCTAAGAATGAATGAAGTTCTGAGAAATCATGTGGCTGGCCCTCTTGGTTTGCAGGTCCCCCCGTGGCCGTGGGAATGAATATTGACATTGCCAGCATCGATATGGTTTCTGAAGTCAATATGGTGAGTACAGAGGTTTATGACCGCGTCTCCTGAGACATTCATTGGGGGTAGGGAGGAGAAAGGAGCCAGGGTGTACGTGGCTATGTGTGTGAAGTGGGGGGCAAGGACGGGATTTTGCTCTGCAACCCCATGTGTTTGTAGTTTCAGAGCCAGCTCTTTCTGATCCCTACAGATTTTTCCAACTTGGTTCAACTACTTGGGACTTGGCATAAAGCAAGTAAAATGCATCACACAAGTAAAATGCACCACACATTCACGTGCAAAATGCAGCCACATGCAGGAGGCCCCCTGCAGAAGCCACATTTCCTAAGGTCCTATTGGAGACCAGGTTCATCAAATAAATTTCTGGGTTTGAGGTGGGGTTAGCGGAAGAAGGGAAGGTTTTGATTTAGCATGTAGAAGAGAATATTACCCACAAATTAAACTGTTGCAAAGAGGCTGAATAAATCCCCCAGGCAATATTCACCGTCCACTTGTTGCTTTCAGAGATGGCCTCTTTACTACTGAAGGCAAGCCCCCCCTTCCCCCCCCCCCCCGCGCCCCCATCACCAAAATAAATAAAATAAAAATTGGTCACCTTTGTGACCGTGTGTCATCTCCAGTCATTCCTGCCATGTTATTCACCTTATGTCCTAAGCTTGTGCAAGTTACTGATAGCAGCACTCTTATGTGGCTACCTCCTTGGACTTGGGGCAAGTGTTACCAGAACAAGGCTGGGTGTTCCAGACTAGGAAACACTTGTGGGGGGTTAGCCTCATGCAGGTCCGCCCCCTGCTGCCCATGTTGGGACACTGCAGATACACAAGACAGACAAGTGTCCTAGATACCCCCACTTACTTTGGAGTTTCCTACTCTGTGTTTTGAAGTTTTCCACTTCAAACGTTTCTCCAAGAAGGGCACATGTGAGTGTCAGATTGCAGTCTTACTTTCAATTCTGATAGCACAAAGCACAGTTCTCAGAAGATTGTGTGGTGGCACAGTTCTGCCTAGATATGGAATGCCCTGTTGAAGAGAATGTTGCACCTGAGGTCTACTGCCAAACACTTCTAAGCCAGCCAGCAGGATTTGAAATTTAGAACACATATCAACTAGGTCCAAAGTACCCTGTAGTGGACATGCTTTCCACATTACACTGATTTTTCATAGTTCCAGAATTCAAATAAAGAGGAAGCTCAAATAGCCATCCTCCTTTCCCTGTACACTGTCCAAAGACAGGTGATAACCCTGAGGTATTAAAATATTCTGAAACAGCTTATGACTGCTGGAGGAAATATTCAACTTCAGTGTGTCCCTAAAAATGTATACACACACTGAATAATTATAAAGGCAGTGTTTGTTAAAATGCATTTCATTTTCAAAACTGACACCCTGTATTAAGGGCATGCATCTTATTATTTTCTAATTATTTGGCAAGATTTGACCCAGTAGGACATAAATACAGACTACAGGCAATCAATCTTGAATGATTCAGAAACTCAGATTTCCCACACGTTTTGTAAGTGGGTAGAGAATGCTTGTTTCTTAGGAAACTAATTGTTCAGATATACAAATGTCCACTTTTGAGGGACTTTAGAGGTCTTTCATCAGTATACATTTTGAGATTTACCATAAAAAATTAAAAATGTCCTAATGCGGGTACTTCCTTAAATCCCAGGTACTTGAATCTAAATTGTGTTGCTAAAACAAAGTAATATAAAAATTAAGTATGGTTCATTGTGACTAAATTAGATTCCTCTCTTTTGCATTTTGATTTATTTATGCTCTTTTCTCCTCACAAATGTATTATACCACCTTCCCCTTTATAGTGTCACAAGCACAGGAATTTTGGAAGAAAAAAAAAGAAATATTTAAAGTCTAGAGACAGTGATGGCATAACTAGAAGTTGCTACAATAGACTAAGAACTTAGTTGTATTATATCACAAATTGGTACAGGGTTTTTCTTTTCTTTTCTTTTTCTTGTTAAGTTTTGTTCATTTATTTTTACCTGTATGCAGAATTTTGGAGAGGTATCTGAATTGGACACAATGCCAAGACCTGCTAGCCAAAATGTAGACCCCGCTAAGGCGAGGTGTCATCTTTGAAAGTTATTTACTGTTGCTGGAAAATCATGGGATGCTAAAAGTGTAAAGACAAATGTCAGGTTGTAAATAGGACAGTGGTGCAGCATTAATGACTAGAAGCCAGTGTTAAAATCCTTGCCAGACCCTTTCTTAGCCCAGTGCTTCCACGTGGACTTGTCCAGACACATTCTGACTTGTAAAACCAAGGTATTTCAGCTAGCAATCGCAGTGGCCTGACCTCACTCCTCCAAAGAAACATCTTGTGATGTATGCTAACTTATGTAAACATGGTTATTTGATTTGAAGCAGCAGATGGGAAAATTCATAGCTGGTGTCTCAATAAAATAAGATGTGTGTGGCATTTTGCCTCCTGTGTACAGGTCTATAAGGATTAGAATTTTATTATTATTATTATTAGATTCAGTTCTGGA
The DNA here is from genome assembly GCA_004026665.1 of Murina feae. Lineage (NCBI taxonomy): Eukaryota > Metazoa > Chordata > Mammalia > Chiroptera > Vespertilionidae > Murina > Murina feae. Next base: position 37,353 of record PVJC01001681.1, on the reverse strand, counting down.
AGAATGGTTGATTGATTAAGTGAAACCTCAAAATTGGCTAACACCCATGTTTCTGCCTTATCATCCTTTGTGGCCTGCATCCTCTGGTGACTGAAACTTGCTTTTATTTTAGCAAATCTCCCTTTGAAGAATGGTAGGCACTAGAGTCCATTGGCATTGCTATTGGCTCATTTGTACCAAAAGGAAAAAGTCCGTGTCCTCGTGGTGATCCTGGCAGATGACAATGCTAGAAACACCCTGTACTGAGCCAGGAGTCTTGGATGCTAGCTCTGCTTCTGCGGTTCCTTCACCCTGAGAGAGTGACTCACCTGTTAAAGGGGACTAGTAGTCCCGTTTTCCCTGTCTCGGGTGACCACCAGAACTAATGAAAGAATGTATGTGGAAGGTATCGGTGTTCTGTGAGGGGAGCCTATATAGAAGACTTACCACCCGCCTGTCACTCAAGAGACCCAGTGTCCACCTCAGCTGCTACCCTAAGTGAGGTTGGGTCAGGAATGTACATCACCGTGTCTTAGTTTCCTCATGTTTGAAATGAGAGAGGACATATTAACTTGATTTCCAACTCAAAGTAACACGTGACTCTGGTCTGGTTTATTATAATAGCTCTTTTGGGTACAAAGAAGTTCTAGGGAAATCAGCACCGACTAAGGAAAATGCAGAAAACCTAAATGACATGCAGTCCCGAGTTCTTAGGAGCGTGACGATGGCATCTTACACAGCCATGTGACTCAGGTTGGCTCAATGGAACATCTTTGGAGGAATGTGGTATCAATTAGAATGTTCCTGAGCGGAGCACTTGGCTTTCGAATGACATATTTTTAGATGTCTTGGTTAAACTGGCAAGAATCCTTTTGTTAAGATTCTTGATGAAAAGTGCATTTTAAGATACAAAATTGGCTCTGAGGATCAGGGACCGAAATAGCTTTCTCTTCATTTAAAGCAGATCCTTCCCCGTCTTGAAACAACACATTTGCCATCCAGAGAGTGAAGCAATATTTCACTTTTGAGGAAAGAGTTCTAGTAAACACAAACACATATTACCTTCTTATGGGATGGCAAGTGGAGAAAAGCACTGCCTGACAGACACAACAACACAAAACACCCAGATGTTGTCTTTACCAGCTGCAAAGTTTAAAATTCACTTCAGCACAAATACATACTTAGTGGCTACTATGATCCTGCCATGTGTTTGGCTTAGGAGCAGAGTAGTGAGCAAGGCAAACTTGCCCCCTCCCCTCATGAAACAATATAGAGGTGTTCACTATTGATAATCCTGCAGACTTCTCCAGAACTTATACTCACTGTAATTCTTATCTCCCTAGAACTTTCTCTGAGCATCCAGTGAGTACCTCATGGTCTGTGTCTTCCATGGGTTTCTTTGTGACTTGACTCCTACATCATTCATTTATTTGATAGTTCAAGTTGCTTTATGTTTACATATTTATTCTACCCTCATTTATATTTATAAAATACACAAAGACAAGGTTATTCTGTCTCTCCCTGTGGTTTTTGACTATATAATGGTTGGTTGGATGTTTGACTCCTGGTGAATGCCACAAATATTGGGTGAAGTATTTGTTTTTAAGGCAGTGATTTGTTATTATTCACTAGATATTAGACCAAATATGTGGAGATAACCAAACAGAATCGAAGCATTTTACTGTTTAAACCAACAAGTGTAGAAAGAATCACAATGTAGGATCATAAGTGCTTTGAAAGATGGAATATTGAGAATGTGGAGTACTGAGGTATTACACAAAAATTAGGTAAGTGAAGACAGGAGTTACAGGTCTATGGATGTATGTTCCATGCATAAAGGTGGCGTAGAGGAGAATAAGACACAGGAAAAATATCAATTTTCATGTAACTTAAAATGGCTGGAGTTGGGAGTAGCTGTGAGGAGGTGTAATGTTGGTATTGAATCGAAGATGGTGATCAGATTATGAATACCATTTTTGTGGCTCCCTGAGGAGTTTAATTTTTATTCCCAAGGCTGTAGGGGCCCAGGAAAGGGTATCCACAGGAGAATCGCAGGAACAGATTCACACTTCAGGGTGAATTGAAGTGGAACAAGGCCTAAGGATGGGATGTGAGATGGAAATTCAATGCAAAAATCCAGGAATGATTGATGAATTAACACAGGGGTGCAAAGGAGATATAAAATCATAGCATTTACAAGGTAGAAGTAACAGAACTTGGTGAATCCCAGGTTTCTCATCGTGTCATTTACTGACACATAGAACAGGAAGAGCAACCAGATTGAGAAGGTAGGGGTGGGAAGTCTGGGAAATGTTGACTTTTCTATACACATGGAATCTCTGAGTAGAGCGAGCCAGTAGGTGCTTGGAAAATATAGGTCTAGAGCTAAGTAAGGAGCCATGACTAGAGAGATGAACTTGGACATGTCAGCTTATAAGTGGCACTAGTAATAGCTGTGTGAATGGATACAATTAAAAAGGGAAAGTGAGAGACAGCTGAAAATGGAGTTCTGGTGAGCATTGTAATTCACGTGGTGAAACCTGAGAAGTAGCCTCCTATGGCGATGACTAAGCAGCTAAGCAACAGTCAGAGAATTAGTAGGAAAACCTGCAGTTAATGTCTTCAAAGCTGAGCACAGGAGCGTTCACAAAAGGAAGAAACGGTCAGCAGTGTCTTATTGAGCAAACACACAACTTCCATAGCTGAAACCCTTTTTACATTAGGCCAAAAAGGAGCAGTGCCTGGGATGTGAAGTCCCAGCAGCAATAGCGTTAAGTGCGAAAGGTGACATGTCTGCTGTCCTGGAGTTGAGGAACGCTTTTCGTACTTTGTGTTTGGAGAAGAAAGTTGTTTTGAAAGAATTTACCCAAGTAAGGTGTAGGGGGTTGGGAAAAGGTGAAGCCTGGGTAGTTTTACGACAGGAGCATAGTCCATAAGGAAGAAATATTTTCTACTTTTCGGTTGTGCACAAGCTACAGTACTGAAAAAGTTCATGCCCATGTGGGTAGTGTGGTCCTGTTTGTGGTTGCCTAGTGGCCAGTTGAATGATGACTCATCGACCCAGCATCCATTCAGGAATGGGGGCAAGCTTGTCAGCTGGCCCCTGGCTTTTAAGGGTCTAACTGTTCTGTCCTGCTGTAATTTAATTTAGAACTCAGACTTGTTTTTCTTGTCAGTCAGATGCCACAGTGATAAAATGAAGTTCTGAGACTTGTCCTTCAGAAATGGTAGCAAGAGCTCATTGGTAAGTGTAGAGAGGGGAGTTTCAGTAATTGAAACTACACCTCTGAAAATTTTGGATCTAAATTGAAGTAGGGAGAGGGCATTTGTGGAAAGGACTCATAATTTGTCAGAGGAGCATCCTTCAGTGGTTCTCAACCTTCTGGCACTTTAAATACAGTTCTTCATGTTGTGACCCAACCATAAAATTATTTTCATTGCTACTTCATAACTGTAATGTTGCTACTGTTATGAATCATAATGTAAATATCTGATATGCATGATGGTCTTAGGCAACCCCTGTGAAAGGGTCGTTCGACCACCAAAGGGGTCGTGACCCACAGGTTGAAACCGCTGCTTTAGATAGAAGGTCAGAGGTTACAAATACAAAACGGGAAGTGGGGTGGGATGGGGTGATAGCCAGCAATTGAAAGGATTGCTTGATTGAACACCTCTGTATTCTCTGTGGCATGGGGGACCCTTTCTGTTGAGGTTAGAGGAGGGCTGCTATGGAGATGGGCAAGGTTACTCAAGACATACAGAGAAGGTTGTCTGAGAACCATGAAGCATGCTGAGGTGGATGTGAACACTCACTGACCACAGGCAGGCTCTAAATTATGCTTAGAAGCAAGCGATTATGTTCTTACCTTCTTTTTCTGCTTTTCCTTCCCCTTCTCTTCCCCTTCTTCTCCACTGGTTACAGTGCTCAATCTTCTTTGCCATCATTGTAATACCAATACAATAAAAGCTACTGCTTATTGAGTCATAACTCGTGCAGCCATCCCATTGATATGCATTATCTCACTAATCCTCTTGTAAAAAAAAAGTGAGATGGTTACTAAGAATCTATTTACAACAGAAGAACCTGAGGCCCAGAGAGGTTAAGTGACTTGTTCAAGGTCACACGGTTTTATTGTAGTTGTTTGTTTTTTGTCTTGTTTTGTTTTCTGGATCAGATGAACTATTAAGCATAAGATGTTACTATTATTCCTCACCTATCCCTTGGAAAAAAAAAATCTAATATCATTAAAATAATTTTTTCAGGTAGGTATTTTATTCAGCATCTATTAAATATAAGATGTGGCTCCCTATTATTGAGAAACTTACATTTAATATTTCATATGTGGAGCATAATGTAAACCAAGCAATAAAGACTTACGTAAGCTGTAGAGCCAAGGATATTGCTTATGTCAATTCTGTCATTAAGAGTGGGTGCTGTGTAACTTGTTTAATAATTATGTGCTGCTTCAGCAGAGTCTGTCAGATAACTATTAAGGCCAGTAAGTGTCACTACAGGTTGGATGCTGTATGTTTGAGAACTGTCAGCTCTCTCGGTGGATTTAGGCTGTGGGCTGGCACTATGTGAAAAGACCACTCCCTTCCCCCCTTTTTTTCTTTATTATCAAAAACTCATTTTCAATTGAACTTTTTTTGCATTGAGAATACATTTTTGTGATTTCTGAAGAATTGTTCCTGTAGATAATTCTCTTAAAGATCGTTGTGTTTTTTCTTCTCTTCCCAGATCTTTCTGTCCTCCATCCCACTTAATATATATAAGACTTCTTATAAAGGTTATATCTCTAGAAGATGTACACATCTATTTGAAAATAACAATGCCACTTGATTTTGACAGTTTATAAGTCGATTTCTCTTGGTTAACTCTTAGGGCACATTTTTGGCTGTTGCTTTGTGGGTACCCTTGAATAATCCTCTTGCTCGAATGTGGCATGAAGTAAAGATCTGACTGTGGATTTACCCTGCACGAGGAGGCAGGGGAGAACAGTATTTCAAGTGTTATATTTCCTGTATGCTTTAGTATGCTCTCCAATCCCCATCCGTGATTAAGTGGTCATGGGAATTCCTATAAGAATGTAAATCATAGAAAATGATTTTCTTAAACTTGAAGGGAGCTTAATTTTAGGTGTGGGCACTCACTAGTTTTGTGATCCTTCTGTGGCAGGGTTTCTTAACCTGGTAACAGATTATTCTCTGTTGGGGGGCCTGTTTTGTTCATTATAAGATATTTAACTAAGATGCCAAAGGTACCTACTAGTAATAGTTGTGAAAACCAAAAATGCCTCCAGAAATCGCCAAATGTGCCCAGTGGGGGTGGGGGTGGGGGGGATGGGCAGTATTGTGGTTCTCTGGTATAAAGAATAGTCTTGTGCTTTTTGTCTCCAAACAACCAGAGAAAAGGATTTTCTCATTGAACAATAGGTTTTGTGCTTAATTGCCATGTCTATTTATGTTTGGAACTATACTGTGATAACACACCAACAAACATCAAAGGCAAAAATGGCCCACATTCAATCACTTCATTGGAATGGTGTTTTAATTTGCCTCTGTTACCTTCTGGTTCTTGTGTATTTTCGCATTTAACTTATTATTTTATTTTGTAGAGAAAATTTTATAGTCTACATTTCAACTTAGCTGACTATGAACATTTTCACTTTTATGCTTTCTTTTAAAAAATATAAACCTACACATCAATGAACACTGGTGTATTTTTTGTGCCTTTTCCATGAGCTTATAAACATATGAGAACATTGGTATTTTCTGTTTTACTCCTTGTGTATTATTTTCAAAAAGGATTTTAAAAATATATTTAATAGATTGATTATTCCTGTCTAGCCACAGATTATTTGAAAATCAACGTATTTACTTTTACTTCTGCACCATTAACTACAATATACAAATCATATACAGAATAGAGAGCTGTATTTAAGAAGCATGTAAATGGAATTTTAAAACCTTTTATGTATCAATCATTTGACTCACATTTACCCAGCTACTCCTGGCTCTGTTTCTATCCTGATATTACCAGTTTTTCTGAAATCACAATTTACATGTTTGGATGCCATAAAAATGCTTTGAAATAAGAAAGTAGATGGTTTTGAGTTTTAAAAGATACAAACATCATATTTGTATATTGCTTCCTGTTGGGCATTTTATTTTAAAATATACTTTATTAAACAAGGAGAAACGAAGTTAAATTATCCTTCTTATTTATATGGGAAAATCTAGGGGTGTGTTTAGCCCACTGGCTCTTGTTGATGCTCATTTGGTTGACACTCTATCTGCATTTTTACTGCCATTTTCATTGCCTTACTCTATAACTTGGCACCTACTGCCAACCTACCCTCCAAGAGGTGTTAACTTAGAAGTAATTGTTTGGACAATTGAAGATGAAGTAACTTTTCTCCTAACACAGTCCCAATAGCTCAGTTAGTGAGGTTTGGGCAGTAAATCTATGTGTACCTTGGAAAAGTGATACATGAATAAGCCGTGAAGGAAGATTTGAGATTTTGAGGTGTGTGAATACAAAGGCATGGTCAGTGTCTGTATGCATCCCCAGTGCCATGCCTGACAATTAATAGATACTCAGCAAGTATGGATCGAGTGGGTTTGTTGGAGGAGTCGTTGAAGGACTGCAATATATCAGGCTAACGGCAAGTATTTATCAAGTGCTTACATCACCAGCACTGTGCCAGCGAGGCTGTATTATGGAAGGATAGGAAATGGTTCTTGCTTGGGACTAAGGCTCTCTTTAAAGTGCAGAAGGACTCATCTTCATTGACTGTAAAGGGAGGAGAGGGTTGATGGAGAGAAGAGTGCTTCATATGGTAGGAGAGTGGTAGAAGAATCGAAATAAAAGATTGAGAGCAAAGTTGTCACAGTGATTCTGAGACTTTGCTGTGCAGTGGAATCTTCTGAGTCTTGTGTGAATATTCATGTTCTCAAGGCCTGTGCCCAGTGTCTGACTCAGTGGGTCTGGCAGGGGGGGTCAGGAACCTGCATGTTCAAAAGCCCTGACACTGGCTTAGAATTTTGCATTTCCATGAAAATAAGAATATCATGAATAATAATGGAAAATTAAAGGCTGTTTTATTCTGCTAATGGGATATGTTGACTGGTAGGGCTGCTAATTTAGATAATTCTAAGGTGATTGCTGTTTTCTATTCATATAGTCCCATTTGTTCTGACCTTGCAACTTCTAAAGCACCAATAGAGAAAAAACAGAGTATGCTGTTCCCCCCTTCTGGGAATGAGCATATGTTTTAACATAACTCTCAAATCGCCCTGCCTCTCTGGACTGCAAGTTAACTGGATTGACAAAGGACTATTTAAACAGACAACTGGATTTTAAACAAATATACAAAGATCATCTTGTTTAAATTGTCAGTTTTTGTGAGGTTGTGGACATGTCACTGACTACAGATTTTTATAAGAAACTAGGGGCCTGGTGCACAAAAATTTGTACACTCAGGAGGGTCCCTCAGCCTGGCCTGTGCCCTCTCACAGTCTGGGACTCCTCAGGGGATGTCCACCTGCTGGTATGCCTGGCCAGCCTGGGTGAGGGGCTGAGGGCCGTTTTCAGGCTGGCCACAGCCCCTTCAGGGTTTGGGTTCCTACTGGGGTGCCTGGCCAGGCTGGGTGAGGGGCTGAGGGCCGTTTCCAGGCTGGCCACAGCCCCTTCAGGGTTTGGGTTCCTACTGGGGTACCTGGCCAGCCTGGGTGATGGGCTGAGGGCCGTTTTCAGGCTGTCCACAGCTCCCATTGACCCAAGGTCCCAGCGAGGCTGGCTGAAATCAGATTTCTGGGATTTATTTATCTTCTATAATTGAAACTTTGTTACCTTGAGTGGAGGTCTAGGCAGGTTACGAAGCCTCCTGTTTGCTTCTGCTCCGTGGCTTCTATAATTGAAACATTATTGTTGTGAGCAGAAGGCCAGCTAGCCTAGTCAGGCAGTTGAAATGGAAGCCTGCTGTTTACTCTAGCTTCGTGGCTGCTGGCCTCCATCTTGGCTGGGTTAATTTGCATACAGCCACTCTGGCTGGGGGCGTGGCTTGGCTGGTGGGCATGGCTTAGGTGTCTCAGAGTGGTAGTTAATTTACATATTACTCTTTTATTAGAGTAGATATTTTTTTTAACCATAACCTGAAATGATCTATAAGCCATTTAAAAAAATATCATAACATAAGAAGCAGGGATGTGAAAGATTTTTAAATGTAAGTGAGAAGTTGCCAGTTATTAGGTTGTAAAATCTAATCACCATTCTGTGTCCTTACTGTTATTGAAGCCACTATGATAAAAAAAAAAAAAAAAAGAAACTTAATTACTTTTTCTGTTAGTTTCCTTGACCTACATACAAAGAAACATCAAGACTTATTTTGCAAATATGTACCACTGTTTGTTTGGCCAAGAAAGTATTTGAGTTAATAGACTGAAGACCTCTTAAAGTGTTTTCTGACTGACCAGTTGCATAAATTACTCCTTTTTCAAGCTTGGCTTCAGCAGCCCTCGCTTTCTGCTCTGCTGGGACTGATCTGAAAGGCTGTGTCAATTTGCATCTGGTTTATGTGTTGGAAGAATGCTCATAGGATTTACTGGAATCACATGAATATGCCTGTGTGGCAAATCAACGTGTTTTTTTTTTAAAAATAGGAGTCAATAGAGAATGATACCCTTATTATTTTAAAAGTCATAATCTTAGGTACTTGCCAAATTTACAGATGAAAGACCTATAAAATTATAGACCCTGAGAAAAAGAGTTTTTCTTATTTCTTTCAGATTTTTTGGAATGCTTTATTTTAGATTTTATTTGGGGATGCATTTTGTTATTTTAGGGTTTTAGAGGCCAAATTCTGTTCTATAAGAAATTTGAATAAAACCATTTTGCCAATGCCTTTTTTTTTTTTTAACACCACAAAGTTATATTTTCTGGCAATTATATTATTACTTGGTTATATGGAAAGATCAACTATCATTTTAATATCTTAATTGCACGTTTTCTTAGAGACCATAAAACACTTTCTATTTACTGAGTCACCTTTGAAAACCACATTTTAAAATGACTTTATCTTGTTATTTTACAAAACTGACTGTGCTTATCACCACCATCAGACCACATGGGAGGGGACATGTGTTGTAACAGAATTTTCTTTACTTAGGGTGCTTTCGTTAAGTACAAATGTTCAAAATGTGTCCTGTGGTAAAATTCCCAGATTTGGGAAAAAACAAAAACAAAAAAGACCTCTTACTTGTTTATGCTGTCATTTTAAAAAATAGCCATACTCCTGGATCTCTGAGTTCCCAGTTTTATTGTTGTTTTAATGCTTAGTGCTGTCATAGCAGGAATAAACTCGGCTAAAGCAGACACTCCTTATGCTGTTGGGCTTTAAAGAGAGAGAGACACAAAGGCCCAGAGAGGGAGATGGAGAGAGACAAATGTGGTTTCTATCACTGAGAGTTTGTAAAATTCTTCCAATAAGGTGAGAAATGGCTAAAGACCTTTTCCACGTGGTTAGCTAGGTTTTGCTTAGTGTAAATGAGTATTTTATAAAACATGCCACAAGGATTGGCCATGTGGAGATATTCAGGGACTGTCCTTTTGAATTGATATGACAGGGAATTGACAGTATGAAAGTACATGTGGATTATGCCTGCTCTTCTAAGCATTGGTCATTTATACTAGTAAACAATTTGAATAACTAGGGTCAGTGAAAAACAGGATTTGAAAAAGTGCGTTATACCTTTGACATAAAACTGAGTTATATTTTACTATGATTATCAATGTTACTAAAAATCACTACCATTTACTAAAGCTTCTGAAAATGACATGTAATTTTTCAGTGATTTCACATTGAAATCTCGAAAACTGTGCAACAAGAAGTATTATCACCTTTTACAGGTGAGTAAACGGGTTGGAAGATTTCTATGAGCTAGAACCTATGAGAGCTAAGATAACACAGCCTTCATTACTTCACTGCTGGAAAGTGGTGGAACTGGAGTTTGAGCCCAATATGTCCACTATAGAATTTATTTTGTGTGTTTTTTTTCTCAAGTTAAATTAAAGGGAAGTTGAAAGAATTGAATGGACCTGCCTCAATTATAATCTCCCAAGGTGATTGTTAATCATTGATCCAGCTTTCCAGATGACTTTGGGAAACCTACAAAAACCAAACAAGTAGAACATAAAAAGTAATATCTGTAATAGGCAAAAGAAGTCCAAGTCACTTACAGATCAATTAAAATTAAAGTTATCACTGTTTCTTCATCATTAGGGTTTAGGGTAAGTTGACAATTATTATCTGTTTTTCTTGGTTGTTATAAATCATCTTTCATCCCTGCAAAATGAATTTAGTTCTTGCTCAGAAAAACAAAAATCTGCTCTGTAAATAAGTATATGGTGATCCTGAGGATTAATAACAAAATTCATTTTTTTATTAAATTTTATGAGAGATCTATAGAACCAAGAAAATGTCAGCCCTGCATATCTTATTATTGTAATGAGGTGGTACCTAGCTCAGAATACTCAGTAAAATGATGATTGGCACTTGTGTGAAATGATAATTGTGATGTATTTCAGGGTCAGTCTGAGAGATTTTAGTTGGAATGCATTTGTGTTCTTGAAGGTTGGAAAAATGTGTGGCTTAAACAAAATGTTTCTAAACTCATTTCTTTACATCAAATAAACAACCAGTTTGCTAAAAATTAAGGATTAAATTAGGCCAGATACAACCTCATTTTATTTATATATAGAAAATGTTAAAATACTAAGTTCTGTATTTCTTTTAAAAGCAAGCTATTCTTGTCCTAAGATAGACTGTGCATTTAAAGAAGATTATTTCTATAATTAATGTGAAAAGATCAGTAGGGCCAGTATTTATTTTAAAAGCAGGAACTAGGAAGTTCAGGATTTTCCCTCAGTTTGTCACTGATGATAAAACCTTGTGCAAATTTCTTAGATTCTACTCCACAGTTTCTATGCTTGGAAATTAAGTGAAAGATACAAGGTAGCGTGTGGCTGTTATGTTTGCTTGGTAAAGCAGGCAATTTTGCCTGTCTTGTACTTTTCTTAAAATTCTGTAATTATTAAAACTCAATAGTTATTACTCATTTCTGCCCCTGGTAGAAAAATCAGTAATATAATAAACTGTAATGAAAAGTGAAGATCTCCATTAATGCCAATGCTCAGAAATGGATACTGTTGGCAAAATGACCACCAAACCTCCAGATGTTCAGGGAATTCACAGAAAGGTACACAAAATAGAATGGCGACATTTTATAACATGACTTCGGAACTTAACATTTTGTGAACATCTTTGGATGCACCTAAAATTTTCCTACAACATAATATCCAGTGGTTGCTTAGAATTTCATTGTATGGCTGCACCATATCAACTCTCTGTTGAAGAACATTACCATTATTCATAAGTTACTATCGTGAGCTAAACTATATTAAAGAACCCCATGTGCCCCTTTGATGCAATTGTAAAATTATTTCCCCCTGTTGAATTCTTAGAAGTGAGCTTACGGGAACCTAGAGTGTGTACATTTTAGATACTGAAACATATTAACAAAGCTATGCTTCCTTTTTAAACAGTGCGAGTGTGTATTCCTACCACAAGTGTCAGAGTTTCGTTGCACACACAGACCAGTCCTGGGTGTCCCCCTCAGTTCTTTCTTTCTACCTTTGCTAATCTGTTAGGTGAAATTGGTAATTTTCTTGATTAATTAACATTTTTATGTCCAGGTAAATATTTCAGATACGTTTTTGTGTTTATAATCCATTAGAGGCCTGGTGCACAAAAATTTGTACACTCGGGGGGTCCCTCAGCCCAGCCTGTGCATCTCATAGTCTGGGACCCCTCGGGGGATGTCCACCTGCTGGCATGCCTGGCCAGCCTGGGTGAGGGGTAGAGGGCCATTTCAGGCTGCTCACAGTCCCTTCAGGGTTCAGGTCCCTACTGGGGTGCCTGTCTGGAAGCAAGTATCTGGGATTTATTTAACTTCTGTAATTGAAACTTTGTTGCCTTGGTCCCCTGCTCGAAGCCTGGGTTGCCCCTGGCAACCCAAGGTCCCAGCCCAGCAGTTATCTGGGGTTTGTTTATCTTCTATAATTGAAACTTTGTAGCCTTGAGTAAAGCTCAGGGTCCACAGGGCCCTGGCTTCCTCCATTGCCTGGGGCAACTCCAGTTCTGTGGCCGCTGCCATCTTAGTTGAGTTAATTTGCATATTTGCTCCTGATTGGTTGGTCGGCGTGGCTTGTGGGTGTAATGGAGTGAGGGTCAATTTGCATATTACTCTTTTATTAGATTGGATTGTGTTTCTTCCCTCTAAACTGCCTTTTCATGTCCTTTATTAGTTTCTTTTCTATAAGAGGACTCATTTTTTCTTAACAATTTATTGTAGGCTTTTATACATGAAGACAATAAACCTTTTGCAAAAATAATTTCTTGTGTAGTAACTTTGTGAGAACTATCTTTTAGTGTCCAGAAGATTTATATTTATATGTACTAAAATAGGTTAGGATTTTCGACCTTGGTTTTTAGACTTTGAAAGGTCTTGTCCATACCAAGATTTTAAAAACATGTTCAATTGATCTCTAAGTAGTTCATGTAATTTCTCACATAAATATTGAATTCATTTGAGATGTTTTAGACTAAGTTCTAAAACAGGAGTAAACATAGATAGGAGAAATAGAGATACATAGATAGAAAGATGTCATTGTAACATTTAATGAAATACTCTCTTTTCCCTCATGATTTGAAATGTTGTCTTTGATATAGAAAATCTTATGTTCTTAGACCTTTGTTTTTTACTCTGTAATTTGCTGCATGAATATTTTTTCATATTTTTGTGCCTGGCCCATGTGCTTTTAATTGTTTTAGCTTTAAATAGGAACACAAATCTCCCCTTATTATGTTTCTACTTAATTATACTTAACTATTATGAAATAATTATGTTTTTAATAATCATTAAATTTTGGCAAGTCAAAAAATACTACTAGTATTTTGTTAATCATTTAAAACTTATTGAGGAATTAAAAAGGAAATTTACTTCTCAACAATATTGGTTTTTCCTTTTAAAGAACATAATATTTTTGTCCATTTATGCATATTCTTTTATGTCTTTCAGTAAAAATTTATCATTTTCTCTATGTAAGTCTTGCATATGTCTTGTTAAATTTATTTCCATAGGTCTTACATAATTCTTGTTAAATTTATTATCTAGTACTTTGCAGTTTTTATGGTTATTGTAAATGGGATTTTTATATCCAATTATTATTATTTTAAATTCTTGCCAAAAGAACAAATGCCATATAACCATAACAAAAGGGGTATCTTTTAACTTAAAACTCAGGATTCCATTTCAATTTCAATTTATGCATGAGGGTGCCTTGGGTATTACTAACATATTTGAAATGTATATGGAGAAAGAAACATCATGTATCTTTTTGCAGCTTATTATGATCCTAATCCATTTAAACATTTTAAATGATTGTTTTATTTCAGTTTCAGTCTTCTACTATATAGGATTCATTTACTTGGGTCTATAGAACTAGTACGAATTATCACTGAGGGCATAGCCTTAAAGATTCCTTCTATTTTAAAACTTAAATTTAAAGCAATAGTCTCTAATTACTATATCCTATTTTTACATTGCACATTATAAACCTTATGAAGATAAGAAAACTATTTTGGATATATTAAGTCAACTCCTCATCATGTGCTCCATGTAAACTCTAGTGTCCATTACTTGAGGTATCAGTGGTTTCAGTACTGCCCACTGACCTGGCTCAGTGGTTGAGCATAGACCCATGAACCTGGAGGTCATGGTTGAATTCCCGGCCAGGGCATGTTGGGGTTGGAATCCTGAGTTTTAAGTTAAAAGATACTCCTTTTGTTATGGTTATATGGCATTTGTTCTTTTGGGGTTGGGGTTCAATCCCCAGTGTGGGGCGTGCAGTAGACAGTTCATCAATGATTTTCTGTCATCATTATTGTTTCTATCTTTCTTTTCCTTTCCCTTCCTTTCTTAAATCAATAAAAATATATTTAAAAAATAGTTTCAGTACAAATAATTGAAGAAGGCTATTTCATATTGATAAATTTACAACCAGAGGATGAAACAGTGTAATGACACACTGTGTGTGACTGTTGCTGCAAATACCCATCTCAGAATGAAGTCTTGCCTGGATTCAACACTAAATCTGATCAGAAGTTTTGTCCAGGGTCTTGATCACCAAAGAATCTAGAACTATAAAGTTTTCCCTTTATGGGAGTCTAAATTCAGAATTGGTTTGGCTATTTCAAATACCTGGGTTGTCCATCTACTGTACTAGACAGTTTGAACTTTCCTTTTGATCCCTTCAGCTAAGAATGGCTTAGCTATGTATGAAGTTGAGATTTCTAGAAAATATCTCAATGTATGTTACTAAAGTTCAAAAAAATACGTTATATACATTTGAGGGGATTTAGTGGCTCCTTAGTTGAATTGTAACTTGTGTATTGGTTAAGTCAGGCGTGCCTTTTGAGAGAAAAGTCAAAAGCTTTTTGTAAGAAAAAAGAATTTCTGTAAACTAACTCAGCATTGTCAATAGCATATAGTATTTGGCTGTCATAGTATTTGTGACCTGATAACAGATGGACACTTTTGAGAAGTATTTGGTCGTCACAGGCATAGACACACACACACACACACACACACACACTGTAATGCAAAATTGAATATAAAATAGTTATTTTTTCCTGTTTAAGTAGGAACTTTGCATCTTTAAGTTGAGGACGCCATGCTATTTTGCATGAATATATATTTTTACATTCAAAATGAAGTCTCTATATTGGGTGACTTTTATATTGAAGTATAGATATGCTGCACTGCAATGAATTGTATGTTTTTATTTAAAAATGTAGATATAGTACTATCATAAATAGAATACTGACTACAACACAATTGAAAGGGAATTTATTATTAATTATCTATAGGTTTATTTTCCCTCCTATAATAATTTTAAGGATATCATAAAATTTTATCTCCAAAAATACCTTTAAATATTTTATTTTTTTGAAGTTGGATTTTAATGAGACATGCTTTTGATGAGTGTTCTCATCTCTGTTCAGCTAGAGTTGGCCAAAGATTATTGATATTTTAGAGCAGGATTAAAGCAAATATGTCTGGTGCTTTTTTTTTATACGTCAACTTTTATTGGACTATACCCATGCCCATTTGGTTATTATATATTACCCCTGCTTTCTTGTGCAATGTAAAGGCAGAGTTGAGCAGTTATAGCAGAGACCACATGGTCTGCTAAGACCAAAATATTTACTAGAGAGTGATGATAGAAAAAATGTTTTCTGACCTTTGTTTTAGGATAATAACTGTGGCATGAAATATAAAGTCCAACTCTGTGTATAAACCGATGTAAGATATAGTATATGAAATTGAAATCATCACTTGGTTTTCTTTTGTATCTATTAGGGCTTTATGTAGATGAGAGATGGTTCAAATTGAATGTGTTGATGGTGTGATTTCATGGAGAAATACATTTTTATCAATTAAGGTTATAAGAAGCATAAAAAGGAACACATCTTTAGAATTAAAATTGGAGGAGTTATAGAAAATAGTGTGAGGCTCTTTGTCTCATATTAATTCCTAGATTTTCTCTTTAACTATTGCAGATAGATTTTTAAAAAAACTGACAATGTAGGTATATCAATGGCAACACTTTGTACAGTATAAGATTGTGTAAGTACTGTGCTCTACACCTGAAATTAATACAAAATAATATTAACTGTAATCTGAAATAAAAAATAATCATATATGCTAAAAGGGTAATATGCAAATTGACCAAAATGGCAGAACGACTGGTCACTATCATTCACACTGACCACCAAGGAGCAGACACTCGACACAGGAACTGCCCCCTGTTGGTCAGTGCACTCCCACAGGGGGAGCGCTGCTCAGCCACAAGCTGGGCTGATGGCTGGCAAGCACAGCAGCAGTGGCGGGAGCCTCTCCCATCTCTGTGGCAGAGCTAGGGATGTCCAACTGAGGGCTTAGGCCTGCTCCCTGCAGTGCTCCCAGACTGTAAAAGGGCACAGGCTGGGCTGAGGGACCCTCACCCCACACCCTCGGAGTGTACGAATGTCATGCACCGGGCCTCTATTAGCAATAAAAAGAGGTTAGCCTTAGCCAGTTTGGCTCAGTGGATAGAGTGTTGGCCTGTGGACCGAAGCGTCCTGGGTTCAATTCAGTCAAGGGCAAGTACTTCAGTTGCAGGCTTCTACCCAGCTCAGGCCCTGGTTAGAGTGCAAGTAGGAGGTAACCTATCGATGTTTCTCTCACGTCGATATTTCTCTCTGTCTCTCTCTCTCTCTTCCACTCTCTTTAAAAATCAATGGGAAAATATCCTTGGGTGAGGAGTAGAGAGAGAGAGAGAGAGAGAGAAACTGATAGAAACTTATGGTAACTTTGCTTTGTAGTAAATTATAAAGTTTAATGACAATATCATATGGATACTTTAGAGAAGGTTAATATTTTGACTAATAAAATAATAAGAATCAAGAAAATATTTTTCCACTCAGTCCTTAAAAAGTTTTGTTGTGTTGAAGAAATAATTGCATAGCCCATTAGATTATGCTTCATGGGGGCATGACCATGTCTTTTTTTTTGACTATTCCAACCATAACCAGGTCTAGCTCACAAATGGTGTGATTCATGGAAGTCACATAATAAATGGACTAAGCTGATGGTAGAGAAGCTTATAATTCCTCTTATTAGTGTTTCTTGTTCCCAAGAAGTTGTAGCACTATAAAATTACAAAGTTTTTAACATTGCTTACATTCAACCTGCAATTCAAGGGTGTTTCCATCGGTTTTCAGAGTTTGCCCTGCAAGTGCTTGCCCAGCGTCGTCGCAGGGGTCCTGCAGTTATGTAAGGAACACATATCCATTGCGGTGACAGTGGAGTACACAGGACTTTCAAATGCCCCCACCTTGACATAGTTAGGCAATTCTTCCTTTGTGAAGTTTGTACTATGGAATTATGGCTCAGATTAGATACTAAACCAAAGAACAGAGCTAAACAGGAGTACCAGGTTGTACATAAAATAAAGTAGAATTGTTGTCACTTCACAGCTCATACATGCACCTATTTCAGATGAAACGTGAGTAGGAAAATTAATAATGAACGAACTTAGTCCATCAGATACGTAAAGCCAGGTTTTAACTTGAATCCTGGAACATCTTTATTAATACCAAATGACTCTGAAATTGGTTGAAAAGTATTTAAAGAACAGAATGAAACACAATCTGTTTTTTTTTATTATTGCTTGATTAGAACTAATTTAAATTTGTATGATGTCACAGTCCTCTGAGACAGTCACTATTTTGGTTTATACAGAACGGACAGCAAGTCAAGGGTAACAACATCCTGAAGAGTATGGTCGTGTCATGGTCACAGAGCTGTGTGGTAGAAAGAATTCCTAGGGCAGTAAGCTAGGATTCAGGAGAACTACTCACTAGTATGTGATCTAACGTGATTTTTTTCTTTCTTTTATGGCCATAGTTACATTTCCGTATGTGTGTGGAAGCAGGGGAAAGATGGGGTTTATATAACCTTTCCAGTTCTGAAATCCTAAAAATCTTTGAGTCTTAAAAAAGAAAGAGCAGATTTTTTTTTAATTGTTAAATAATTTGAAATCAATTTGGAATGAATCAGAGGTGGCGGGGGAGGGGAGGGAAGACAGCATAGCTTATTAGGCCAGGAAAAAAAAAAAAGAGCAGAGTAACAGCAGTCGCGTTGTTTATCAGAAAGTGTGCTTCTTTCCAACTGGATATTTTGCAATTGTTTTTGCAGAGCAAGCATTTTGCTCATTCTGTAGAGCTTTAGAGGTATGATCCTTTCAAGGTGTCTATCTGCAGGAGTAAGCTATGAAGTCGATGATGTTAATATTTCTATATGCTAATATCTGTTCATATTTCTGAGAATGTCTGCAAAACAAAACACCAACTACTTTCAGCTCTTTACAGAGGTAGTTTTCTTTCTGACTCAAATGTGTCTGATAACACTTGGGGCTATGAAATGTACATGATTCTAACAGAGCTTTATTTTCAAAGACAAAGATCTAAGGTTCATATACGGAAAATGGCCTCCTTCTGATTGGAACTAGCATGAGTCTCATCTCAGGGAATGCAGATGCTGTGAAACATGGCTTTATAGCTTCTGTTTACCTTGCATGATGGAAGGAAAGAAAATCACCTCTTGTTGCTTTGTAATGCTAAAAGACAACTTGGTCTTCCTGGATGCATTTGGAAGCAGTAGCCAAGGTCATTCTCAGAGTATCGATAATAGTAAAGTAAAATATAGATGGTCAGAACGCATGGCCCTTTCTACCTTCAAAGTTTGCTTTGCCAAGGCAGAATCTATGTGACATCACAAGTTCCTCCCATCTCAGCCTCCAGACAGAGTCTGGTTTAGAAGTGGTCCTACAGCATGCATTATGACCCATTATTTTTTTTAACTTTATTGTAGTTACAGTCTGCTACCCAGATATTTTCTGGTTGAGTATTAATACTTCAAACAAAGATAATTCCAAAAGTATGATATTTTACTACATTTCAGGGTTTTCAAAATACTTTAATTAATATATAGTTTACTTCATTTGTTCCCCCACCATTTCTGGGAGGTGAACATAACAAGTGTTTGTATTTCCTTCCTTCCCTCCCTCTCTTTTTAAAAAAAATAAAATCCAGAGAAGTTAAGTGACTTATTAATATTTAGTCATATGGTTAACTAAATAGTAGTATTTGAACCAAAGTTCTGATCTTATAGACTGAAATTCAGTGATCTGCTTTCTAATTCAGGAAGCATGTTAATGGACCTGTAATAATTGAAAAGATTTTTTCAGATAATAAGAAAGTGATGATAGCCCTGACTGGTTTGGCTCAATGAATAGAGCATCGGCCTGAAGACTCAAGGGTCCCAGGTTCGATTCCTGTCAAGGGCATGTACCTTGATTGTGGGCACATCCCCAGTGGGGCATGTGCAGGAGGCAGCTGATCGATGTTTCTCTCTCATTGATGTTTCTAACTCTCTATCCCTCTCCCTTCCTCTCTGTAAAAAAATCAATAAAATATATATTTTTAAAAAAAAGAAAGTGATGGAGGATTTGGTCACCATGAATAAGATAGTTGCAGTAGGCACTCCGTACATTTCTTTAAAGAGTTGATAAACCCAAATCAGTAAATAAGATTTGTTATATCTGTTTTCTGCAGCAGTGTATTGTAGCAGCTATTGACTGTTTGGCAGACTTGATAGAAGATTGTTGAGGTCTTGACCTTGATTGTTGAGGTCTAGTGTGGCAAGCTGCAATGAGGAGTTCAGCCATGGCCCGTTTTTTGTTCATTTCACAAAAGCAAATATGCCTTGTCCATGGTCCTAGAAGCCATAGCAAAACAACGGAGCTTCTCCCCTCCCATTGGACAGGGTACAAACTCCTGTAGAATGTGTGCATTCTTTTGAACTGGTTTCCAAGTGCATGGTCTGGACACAGGCAACTACATTAGCTCATAAAGTACAAGTGAATGTAGGCAAATTACTTAATTTCTAAGCCTCTATTTGCTCACCTGTACAATGAAATAAATCTCTCCCTGGATTTGATTGAAAATTAAATGTGATCATTTACTTTAATTTTTTAGGATACTTCCTTTGCAGAGAAAGCACTCATGAGAAATCAGGTTTCATATATTCGAATGTTACTGTCATGTTATGTCAAAAGATATTGTATTATCAAAGAAGATATGGAGCCTGTCCAGTGTGGCTCAATGGTTGAGCATCAGTCCATGAACCAGTAAGTCAAGGTTCAATTCCCACTCAGGGCACATGTCCCAGTTGCATGTTTGATCCTCAGTAGGGGGTGTGCAGGAGGCAGCCGATCAATGATTCTCTCTCATCACTGATATTTCTATCCTTCTCTCCCTCTCCCTTCCTCTATTTGAAATGAATAAAAATATTTTTAATAAAAGAAGCTATGTAAAAAAGAGATGAAACAATGAGCAGCTGGCAACTGAATATTAAGGATTTAAATAGACTGATATATATGAACTAATCCTTTGATTTTGTAACTACATAGTTTCAGAAAGATTTATTCATTGATAAAGCACACAAATAAAAGTTAGCAAAGCAAAAGGCATCTTACAGTTCCCTAAGTCTGAGTCCCTTTATTTTTTTTATAAAAGAGCTGAGTGTTCAGAGTTATAGGTAACACAAGGCAAGTACTCTGACTCCAGTGTTTATAAGCCATTCCTCCCTACCTATCACTAGAGGCAGCACAGAATACTCCCTAATTATACAACTCATCATCTCATGGCCAGGAGGAGGCATGATTACTATATATGTTTGAAAGTTGCTAGGAATTTTCCCCTCTTAACTTTAATGTGCTTATATTTCGCTTGGCAGTCAATTATTCTAAAGACTAGTAGCTATGGCCATTATATAGTCACTCAATGCAAAATCTAATATCAACATTGGCTAAAGAGGGAAAACCAACATTGGAAAAGGGAGCTATAAAAAATGACTACACCACCTAAAAAATCAACTGTATTTTCTGTTCCACCTTGACCTTGCTTTACTTGTTGGAAAGACTTCTAAAACTTTTTTATATCACAAAATAAGTAGACTAAAAAAAAACAACTTCAGATTGAGTGGCACATTTTGTCTTTCCTTACCTTTATGCACTTGAAATCATTTTTTGTTTGTTTTATAAAATTGAGATATTATTTTGTATTTTAGTTTCTTATAAGAAATGTCAATGGTATTTTTTCCTGAATTTAGTCCTGTTCTTTTAATCTGCATTCCCTTTAGAAATTATGACCTATTTATTAAGAGTCTATATGTTTCATTTAATGAATGCCTTAATCTTTGATAAGACTCACATATAAAGAAATTCTTTAAAAATAATGAACTCCTCGAATATCAAAACATCTTTATGTTGAAATTTGATAAGAACTAAAGATTTTAATGTGAGGTTTCATTGATTTCCCCTCATCAGCAGAAATGGGGTGGCCGCTTTTTGTGGTAGATAATTCTCAGCGAGAAGAGCTCCACATAGCTTCCTGCATAAATTCATGCCTGAGCTTCTGGCAAATCTGTTTCTATTCAAACAAGGGGCAATGTCTTAGCAAAGGCCAAATATAATCAATGTACTTCCAAGCAAAGCAATGTTGAATGGCAGGATAATTGAAATAAACATCTGGTGAGTGAGTGCACTGGGTAAGTCTTCACGTCTCCTTGGATCGATTTTCCAGTCTCTTTTATAAGAGTCATTAGTTCAGCAGTAGCTCATGGTCTCCAGAAGGGAACCTCTAACCTACCTATTCATTGCTCTTTTAGAATGTGCCTATGCGCAGAGCAGTTTTTAAAATAGTGACATCCAAACTTAAGCTTTCTTTACGACTCTGAAGTGGCAGTCTGCTCATGTTCATCACCACTTGTAAATTCTGCCCCAAAGCTACCTACTGCTCTTTGCTAACCTTATAAAACTCAAAGGTAGTTGCTATTAGGTGGGTGCCTACAAAACTGCCTTGACTACATGCCACAGTGATTTGTTTCAAGAATTAATAAATTCCACTTTGAACCACAATTTAATATTAGAGTTTTGGTCAATAGCTTGTGTTATAGGTACAACACAGAGAATTCTGATTTAGTTGATGTATTGTAGTTTGTCATGTGCCTTTCCTTAGATCTGAAAATAATGTGCATGTTTTAAGATGTCTTCTCAAAACACCCAGTACTTTACCCATGCCTCTCTTTCGTTATCCTTCATGAATCAGGACATCTCTTTGTTATGTGGGTCACATTTAGAGCAACTTTCAGAAATATTTGGCTTCTGTGGTATGCAGTGTTAATAAATGTTATGCTCTCAAAAAATCATGAATAATTTTACAGTCATGTAGCATCACCTATAAAAGACTGCTTCATGATGTAGTCATGATAGTAATAGGTATGTTTCTAGGTTTCACAATCAAGTGGACTTTCTACTAGGAACTATTGCAAAAGTTATGGAAACCAAGGGATTTTAATTGACAATTAAAAGTATTAGAATTCAATTCTGACTATAGATTTATCACTTAAGTTATGGCAACAAGATGGTAATGTTCACAATTGCAGATGTCTGTATGAGGCTTTCTTTCTAGACATAGATTAAAACTTGATCTTTATTTTTCTTATCATTTATTACTTTTCTAGATTATGAACTTTTTCTTTCAAAGGGATTCTTTTTTTATTTTTTTAAGTATGTTTTTATTGATTTCAGAAAGAGGAAGGGAGAGGTTGAGAGGTTTAGAAATATCAGTGATGAGAGAGAATCATTGATCGGCTGCCTCCTACACATACCCTATTGGGGATTAAGCCCGCAACCTGGGCATGTGCCCTGACTGGGAATTGAACCATGACCTCCCAGTTCATAGGTCTATGCTCAACCACTGAGCAACACTAGCCAGGCTGTTCATACTTACCCATATTTTAAAAGTTTTTTTCCAAAGACTTTGTATTCTACAGTCTGAAAAGGATGTTATTTTAGATATAAAATGAAATAGCTTTGTATAATTTATGTTAGAAATAAGAAAGATTTTCTAGGTCTTATGATTGGTCTTTAACCTCCCTATCACTTTGGTTTTAATGTAGAATAGTATGGTCACCTCTGCCATCAGAATAAATCTATTCATGAGCGGTACCCTGATAATGTTGTATGTGGTACATACATGAGGTTGCTACTCTTCAATCACCATAGAAAAACCCTTTAATTTTACTATGAAACTGTCTACAGGGTGGTAAGATATCTGAATGAGTATTCTGGTAACATCAGGATTGGTACCATAATTTGATTATCGTTATCTTAACTATTGTGACCTAACAATTATTAATATATTCTTAAAAAGAGCAAAGAAGTACATTAGAAGATGAAAAAAACTTGGGGATATTCAAATCATCATGAGCAATAAAAATATTGTCCTTCTTTCCAAAATAACTGTGTGCGTGTGTATGTGAAGTCTAAGTGTGACATATAATGTTAGGTCATTTGGGTACACTGGTAGATAATACACATTAAAGACTCCTACCATTGTCCTCAAGGCTGTAGTGGAAATCAGGGCTTACAGAATTGAAATTCAGAAATAACTCTGTAGTAAAATACCAGTTTTTAAAGAGTTTAGTGGGAGGACTCTTCTGTGTAAGATAAAGCTGATTTTAAAGAAAGAGTGATTAAGTCTCTTGGAGGAGGTCAGAAAATGTGATGCCTTAGCTGGTTTTCCTTGGGTGAAAAATGGGATAGAGGCTTTCTAGGTAGAAGGAACAGCATGTGTCCAATTTTTCAAAGTAATAAAACTGATATTCAGGGATGTATCCATGGGTTGATATTGCTGAACTATACTGTACAAAATGAGAAAGCCTGGTAGAAATGTTACTGGAAAGCTACTTTATCTTCCAAGACAGGGATGAAAATCATTGAAGTTCACATAGATAATCATATTTAATATATTCTGTGTGTCTATCTGACATTACATTGGTTGTTATAGTCCTTTAATTAAAGAGTGAATTGCCCATGCCATGTTTTGTGTCTTACTTTGAGACTAATGCAAAGTGAATGAAATAAGAGAGATCTAGTACTTCATTTATGTGGTGTTGCCTCATTTATTTCCATAGCATCTGTAACGGTAAGTATGGCTGGTATAGAAAGGAGCCGCAAAGCCTCTTCAGAGAGAGAACAGCCTAGAGGAAATTGGTGTTCTAGAAAATTAATCTACCTTATTTACACGATGGTGGTATACAGATTTGCATGCCTTATTTTTACAGTATTAGCGTAAATGCAATGATTCTGGGTCATGTACAAAGATGACCATCAATAGTAGAACTAGTTAAGAGTAGAAAGGGAGAATAATTTGGCTTACACTATGTTGTGTCAGTGTTAGGGCAAGATACTATGCACTTATTATTTTATTACTAGCTGCACCCTTCGGGTCTCTGTGTAAAGCACAGGCCTAGTCTTATTTGCTCTTTAGAAACCTAGACAGTTTATTTTCTTTATTATAAACTTAATTAAAAATTACTTTAGCTTGTTTTAGGGTCTGCCTGCTTGCGAAAGTGGCAACTGCTTGAAAGGAGGGATATCATCTTGAGAGGCAAGGAATATGGTATTCTGTCTGGCTCTGTAGTGTAATTATCAAAGGTCGTGCATTTTGAGTCAGAGAAATTTGATTCAAAACCTAGTCTCCATCTCTTGAGCCTCATCTATATAATGGGTACCCGGTGGTCTTGATCCAGCATCTAGAAGGGTTCAGCAATCTGGAGAAGGTGTTGTGTGTAAATTAAATAAGAGTCCAGAGATGAAACATAATTTTGAAAGGCATATTGGGGAATCAGAAAAGACTCAGCTAAAGGAATTAAGTTCTCCTTGTCTCAGGATCCCTTGCTTTTTATTAACACAATTTATCCTAAGGCAAGGTGGAGATATACACATCAAAGGGTAAGGTTTCATATACACAGTCCATTGTCAGATTGGAAGAATTTGCCTATGGCTGTTCAGGTGTTTGGCCAGTAGGAGGCAATAACATGTAGATTGAAATGCCCTGAGCTGTCTGGCAGCAAGCAATCATTTAATGAATCCTTTTCAGCTGAGTCAGCCCTGGAATTGGCTTCCTGCAATGGGCACAGTTTGTTACCCATGTTCATGTTGTCTTGCTTTACTTACCACTTGTCTTCCCATCTAGAGTGCAAGCTTTATGAGAATAGGGAGTTGGTCATGTAGTTGATGTCTCCAGTGCTCAGACACTGCATGGCAAACTACATGTTCTTAAATATCTGTGGGGTAAATGAACTAACAGGCAGCATAGATAGCTGCATGGGGTATTTGGAAGGTTGAACAAGTTTATGAATTTAAAGCTGTTCACCTAGTACCTATGACAGACAATTATTCTCAAAAAATATTTTTATTTGATAGCTAATATTAAACCAGTTTTTATCTTACAACAGTTTATAGCCCTGGCCTGTGTGGCTCAGTTGGTTGGACATTATCTTGTCTTGTGCAACAAAGGGTTAC
Organism: Murina feae; assembly: GCA_004026665.1. Classification (NCBI taxonomy): domain Eukaryota; kingdom Metazoa; phylum Chordata; class Mammalia; order Chiroptera; family Vespertilionidae; genus Murina; species Murina feae. Next base: position 12,275 of record PVJC01001681.1, on the reverse strand, counting down.
AGGTTCGATTCCTGGTCCTGGTCAGGGCACTTGTCTGGATTTCAGCTCAGTCCCTGGTGGGGAATGGGGGTGGAGGGACCTTTGGGAAGCAACCAATTAATGTTTGTCTCACATCAATATTTCTCTCTTTCTCCTCCTCTCCCTTCCTCTCTCTATAAAAATCAAAAAACTATTCTTAAAAACAAAACAAAACAGTATTTAATCACTTTTGTCCAAGTCTTTTTGTGTACATATGTTTCCGTTTCCCTTGGATGAGTATCCAGTATGAAATGGGGTTAGTGTGTGTTGGTGGAGATACATATGTTTAACTTGGTAAGAAACTTCAAAGTGGTCATTTCATTTTATACTCCCACCAGCAGGGTATGAAAGTGTGGTTTGCTCTACATTCTTGCCAACCGTTGGTGTTCTTTATAAATTTAGCCATGCTCGTGGGGGTGTGATGTTAACTCATTGTAGTTTTAATATGCATTTTCTCTGCTGACTAATGCTGTTGTGCAATTTTTCATATGACCAGTTGGCATATAGTCTTTTAAAAAGTGTCTGTTTTAGTCTTTTGCTCATTTTTAATTGGGTTGTCATTTTATTATTGAGTTGTAGCAGCTATGTACACATTCCGGGCACAGTACCTCATGACGTGTGTGTGTGTGTGTGTGTGTGTGTGTGTGTGTGTGTCATTTTCCTATCTGTGGCTTGCCTATTCATGTTCATAACAAACATTTCCCTCCCTCAGTAGTTTCTTTCAAAATAATTTTAGATTTACAAAGGAGTTGCAAAGATAGTACAAAGTTCCCAAATATCCTTTTCCTTGCTTTTTCTATTATTAACATGTTACATAACATTTTCAAAACTAAGAAGTTCACATTGGTACAATAGTATTAAATTCCCTACTGTGTTTTCTCCAGGAAACCTTATGGTTGCTGCTTTTATGTTTAGGTCTGTGATCCATGAATTCATATTGTCCTATGGATTGAGGTAGGGAATCCAGGGTCTTTTTCTTTTTTATTTTTTAATGGAAAACTAGTTTGAACAATCAACCTACAGATTTTATTCATATTTCCCCAATTTTCCCTCTTTTGTCTTTTTTTCTGATCCAGAATTCAATCTAGGAAGGCATATCACCTTTAGTTTTCCTATCTCCCAGTCTCTGCAATATGTGATGGCTTCCTGAGCTGTCCCTTGTCTGTCATGGCCTCAAAGACTTTGAAAAGTCTGGTCATTTATCTTTTAGCATATGACTTAGTTTGGACTTACCAACTTTTTGATGAGCAGGAGTTAACATTTTTATAGAGTTTAATTTATCAATGTTTTCTCACCCCCAAAATCTTTAACTATCCAAAGCTTATAAGAATACTAGAGGCCTGATGCACAAAATTTGTGATAGAGTAGGCCTTCCTTCCCCTGGCTGCCAGCACTGGTTTCCCTCTGGCACCCAGGATCCAGGCCGCAGGCACCCAGGACCTGGGCTTCCCTAGAATCCACAGCTTTGTCCAGAAGGACATCCAGTCTAATTTGTATATTACCTTTTTATTATTATAGATTCTTTTGCATTTTCTCAGTGAGTTTTATAGTTGTTGCTTTTATGTTTTGGTCTGTGATCTCACTTGAATTTTCCTGTGGCTCGAGGTAGGGAATCAAGGGTGTTGTTGTTTTTTTTAACTAGTTTTCCAACATTATTTGTTTGAACAATCAACCCTCTCCTATTGTATTGCTTTTATGCCTTTGTTAAAAATTAAAATATGTAACCATGGGCCTATTGCTGCATTCTAGACTGTTCCATTGTTTGTCTCTTTTGAAAATGTTATCTTGATTACTGTAGCTTTACATGATAGGCCCATAAACATTTTTAAGGGGGAAAATAGTATGTATTTTAGGTTTGCAGGCTATCAGGTCTCTTAAGTTACTCAACTCTTGTTATAAAATAACAGCAGCCACAGATAACATGTAAGTAAATGTCTGTGACTGTGTTCCACTAAAACTTTACATACAAACAAGCATGCAATCTGTATGCAATCTATTGCTAATTCCTGCTTTAGAGTAAGACTTCAAATCAGGTAATATAAGTCCTCCAATTTGGTTCTTCGTTTTCTTAATTGTTTTGGTTATTCTGGGTCCTTTGTAGATTCATATAAATTGTGGAAGACTTTGTTTTGATTGCATTGAACTTATAGATCAATTTGGAGAGAATTGACACTTTAACAATATTGCATCTTCCAATCCATGTGCATGATATATTTATTTAGGTCTTCTCCAATTTATCTTATGAATATTTGTATCCAGGTACTGCACAAGGTTTGTTAAAATGTTCCCTAAATATTTTGTGTTTTTCATGTCTTTATAAATGTTTTTAATTTAATTTCCTGTTGTGTCATTGTTAACTTTGCTTTCTGTGAGCTTTCTAAATTTCCTGATCAACCTTCATACTTTTGTTTATAGGTTCTTTAGGATTTTCTGAGGCTTTCTTTATTGTTGTGATTAAAATCTATTTCTGTCACTATCAGAGAACATTATATATATATAACATCATTTCTTACAAAATTTAGGGACTCTGAATGTCCTGGATTTATCTTAGTGAGCATTCCATGTGCACTATATTATATGTCCTTCTGTCTGTCTAGATGTTCCTCTGTCTTTCTATAAATATTTATTAGGTTGTTTGGCTTTAGAGTCATTCACACTTTCAGTGTCTTTGATTTTTTGGTCTACCTTATCTATTAACCACCCAGAGAAGGTCGTTAAAATTTCCCACCATACTTGTGGATTTAGTCTGATTTTCCTTTTAGATGTATCAGTGTTTACTTCATATATTTCAAAGCTATGCAATTAGATGCATACATATTTCATGTTGTCTTTTTTGATAAATTGTTGCTGTGATTAGTGTGACATTTCCTGGTAATGTTTAGTCAGATTCTTAAGTTGTCATTTTTAAATGCAGTCACTTCAGGGTTTTTGTTTGTTTGCTTGCTTTGGAGGCTGCAGTTGCCTGAATCCTAAGCGATGGCCTCTTTGAGTCTCCCCTGCATGATGAGGGAGTCCCTGACGTCTCTGTTCTCTGGCTTGTTGGATGTTTACTGGACCAAAAAGAAAAATTAATTTGTTCACCTACTTTATGTTCTGATTTAGATCATATTTTTTCCATCAATATGTAAAAGTTATACTTAGGTTTTGATAACATGATGGAAATATAAATACTTTTAGATTATACATAATAGTTTATAGCTATATATATAAAAGCCTAATTGACCAAACAACCTGAATGACTGGTCTCTATGATGCTCACTAAACACCAGGGAGCAGATGCTCAATTCAGGAACTTCTCCCTAGTGGTCAGTGCACTCCCACAGTGGGAGTGCTGCTCAGCTGCCTGACCTGTTCTGGCCCACCAGCCCAGTGGCAGCCACTCACTCTCTCAGTAGTCCTGCAGGTCCATCTCTGGAAATGGGCCAGGCACCGACAGACCAGTGCTGCTGGCATGATCCTGACAGAGTGACCACTTCCCCTCCCTAGATGCTCCATGAGAAAGAAACAATATAAAAGCGGCCACCATTTGGCTCCTGACAACCAGTGAGAATGTCAGTGGGCTGAATCTGGATCCAGGCTGGCAAGGGCATCCCACTGCCCACTCAGAGGGCTGATTGTGTCCTGCACCCCACCCCACCCCGCCCCCTTGGGACCCACTTGTGCACAAATTCATGCACTGGGCCTCTAATATAATAAAATTTATGTTAATATACAAGCATATTTATATATAAGAATAAAATTGTATAAAATGCAAATATAAAACAATTATAATTCTTTAAAATATATAAAATAATTTATTTTACATATTCCTTTTTATATTATACTAGGGGCCCAGTGCACAAAAATTTGTGCACTCGGGGTGGAGGGAGTCCCTCAGCCCAGCCTGTGCCCTCTCACAGTCTGGGACCCCTCAGTGGATGTCCTATGATGGCCCCAGTCTGCCAGGCGCCTTCTGTGTGTGTGTGTGTGTGTGTGTGTGTGTGTGTGTGTGGCCACTGGGGACTGCCCCCAGCCTCATCAGAGGCTCGGAGCAGTCCTCCTGTGTGTGTCTACCTGCTGGTGGCCTGCCCCCAGGCACACCATGGAGGCTTGGAGCAAGCACCCCGTCTATGTTGATCTCTCAGACTCTTGCCCTCCCCTGCATGTTGTTCTCTTTTTTGAGCTGTGGCCAGGGCTGGGTGCTGCCTGCCTCCCAAGCTTGCCTACTGCCCATCTTCCTCCAGCCACCAGAAAGCAGGGAAAACCCCGCCTCGTAGTCACGCCAGCCTCTTTCTGCTCCCTGATCCCCGGAAGGGACCTGGGAAGCCGCCAAGCAGGCCCCCAGCCCCAAGATCTTGCTTTCTCGCTCCCCAGTGGCCCCCAAAGGGCCTGGGGAGCTGCCAAGCAGGCCACCGACTCTTTCCCACTCACCGGTCCCCTGCTGCCTTCCTTTCCCACTTCCCGGTGCTGCCAAGGGGTCTGGGGAGCTGCCAAGCAGGCCCCTGGCCCCTGCAGCCTTGCTTTCCCGCTCCCCAGTGCCCCGCAAAGGGCCTGGGCAGCTGCCAAGCAGGCCAAGACCGCCCCGCTGCCTCTTTCCCACTCCCCAGCCCGCCACCTTGCTTTCCCACTTCCTGGTGCCCTGCAAGGGGCCTGGGAAGCCCACCAAGCAGGCTGCCGACCCCCTGCCGCCTCTTTCCCGCTCCCCGATGCCCCGCAAAGGGCCTGGGAAGCCCACCAAGCAGGATGCTGACCCCCTGCCGCCTCTTAACCACTTCCTGGTGCCCTCCAACCCTGCAGCCTCTTTCCCACTCATGGGTCCTGGGTCGTGCGCTGTCCTGCCCTGCAGCCGCTCTGTGCACTCTGGAGGTCCCTTAGCCTGGCCGGTGCCCTCTCATAGTCTGGGACCCCTCGGGGGATGTCCACGTGCTGGTGTGCCTGACCAGCCTGGGTGAGGGGCTTTAAGGCTGCCTACAGCTCCTATTGACCCAATGTCTCAGCAATGCCGGCTGAATGCAGGTTACTGGAGTTTATCTCCTATAATTGATGCTATTCCTTTAAGGCGAGGCCTTTTACTAAGGAAGCCTCCTCTGCCTCACCTCGTGGCTTCTATAATGAAACAATTGTTACACTTAATTGTTGCAAATGTGTGTTTTGCTTCAGGCCAAAGGCTAAGGAGCCAGCGCACAGGTAGTTTCGCTTTTGCTCCTGCTTTAACGGACGCTGCCTAAACGTTTACTCAGGTCCGTGAGTGGCAGCCGCCATGTTGGCTGGGCTAATTTGCATACAGTCGCTCTGATTGGCTGTGGGCATCCCGGAGAAACGGTTAATTTTACTATTCCACTTTTATTAGTTTAGATATACATTTTATATGTGTATATAAAATCATTTTAACAATGAAATAAAATTTCATTGTTAAGGAAGTTAACCTATCACTCCAACTTTCTTTTAGTTATAGAGAGAAGAAATACATAAATACATAGATTTACATACAGATCCATGCACAAAACTCCTAAAAAGAAATGTCAATGTCAAATGAATTTTACTAGGTTATTCTTGGAAAATAGACTAGATATCTGTGTAATACTGAATATGTGTAGCAGTAACTTAAGACTAAACACTTAAGCTTATAGGTTTCTAAAACTCTGTCATTAACATTAAAAAAAACCAGCATAATTAGATCACTATCTTTTAAGTTGTCAAAAGGAAAAGTAGCACATTTTAACATTTTGAAAATAAAGTATTCAAAAGGCTATTGCATTTTAAAAGAGATAATGGAAAATTGCAACTGTCTATTTAAAGATTTGTGGTTGAAAGGTAATTAATTCTACCTTGCTAAAGGCAAATTAGTTTCTCCTCCTTTGAATTCCACTCAGAGCACTTTTTTTCAGTCTTTTTTTTTTTCCAACAAAGACTTGGCATAAAGAAATTTTTGTAAGACAGTTCAGGCTTCTTTTGAAAGGTAAATCTCATACATGTGCATAGTTCTTTGTATTTTCTACTTTACTTGAGGATAGTTGTATAATTTAGCCAATGGTGTTTTGTTTTGTTTTTAAATATATTTTTATTGATTTCAGAGAGTAAGGGAGAGGGAGATAGAAACATCAATGATGAGAATCATTGATTGTCTGCCTCTTCCACATCCCCTACTGGGGATCGAGCCCCCAACCTGGGCATGTGCCCTTGATCAGAATCGTACCCAGAGGATGCACTGGTGGCTCAGTGGATAGAGCATAGCTGCCTTTCAGTATCCAACCCAGGACCCTTCTGTTCTCAGGCCAATGCTCTATCCACTGAGCCAAGCTGACCAGGGCTGCCAGAGGGTTTTAATGTCTATTTTTTAACAAAAACCACTTATTCAAGAACTTTAAGGGATTTCAAAAATAATGAAAATTAATTATTTAAAACATTCCATGTACTAGATGATACATGTTCATTTTAAAATAAATATATCAGGAAAAAGTAATAGTGTTAGTTTAAAAGATGTGGGGAAAATTTGTGACCTTCCTTAATAATTTTGGAAACATCTTTTAATTCCATAAAACCTGCACAAGGAAAGCACTGATCAGTAGGCTCCTTGGAATTAAATGGATTTTTACTTTCACATTGAAAAGAATATTGTACACATGATTCTATGATTATTGAAAACTTAAAGGAGACCCATACTGGTAGCTTGATGTCATTCAAAGGAGCTTATAAGTAAGAGAAGGTAGGAGAAATCAGTAATAATATCAGCAACAAAATGCAAGCAAATAAAAATATCCATTCACCAACACCCCATTAAATATTACCCCAAATAAGGTCACTTTATATACACTTACTAGTTAATCCCCACAACAATCCTATGGTGTCCATTTTACAAAGGGAATCTCATTTACCAGATCCCTAAGTCAATGTTCTTTCCATTATTCCACATTGACTTCAAGGTCATTCACTCCAGCCACTTTGTTTTTTTTATGTGAAAATAGAAGAGGAGAGGAGAGGAGGGGAGTAGAGGGGAGGGGGGAAGAAGAGGAAAAAGAAGAGGAAAAAGAAGAGGAAAGAAAGAAAAAAAAAACAGAAACGGAGTCCTAGAAAGACGGGGATATAAGGACGTGTATGCATGCATATAAGTAAAACCAATGGACACAGACACTAGGTGGGTGAGAGCATGTGCAGGAAGCGGGGGTGGCCAGGGAGAGGTCCATGGCGGGGGGGAAGGAGACATATGTCATACTATGTGTAATACTTTAAACAATAAAAAATAATAAAAGATAAGGATATTTAGTTTATGTAAGTGGCAGGCTGGATATTCAGTTCCAAGTCTCACCAGTGCTTTCCTCTGTAATAGACACAGCAATGTTATCTGCAGAGTGATAGCCCTCATCTTAGGAAATGAACTCAGGGAGAACTTACATATTTAATTTTTTTTTAATCTGCAAATCTGCATGCACAAAACCCTGGGGACTTTCTACCACTTGCCTTGTTTTATTGTCATGAATGACTTTTTTAAAAAAATCACTTTCAAAATGCTACATAGTCATTAAAAGGCATGGTGTTAGTAGTATTTGCAGAGGTACTGATAATTTCATTATTTAGAGATAGTCACATTCCATATATTTTATTAATTTCAACTCTCCATTGAAATCTTAAACTCTTGAATAATGAGGAGAAAGGCCATGAACTTTCAGAGTTTACAGTGGCTCATAGAGGATTCGGTAGTCTTGTGTGTGTGTGTGTTTTTTTCCTCCTTATTCTACAGATGAAGAAATGAGCCTCAATTGGAATGATTTGCTCAGGGTCATTCTGGCTGCTGGTTTAATGCATACCTTGTGGGCTCTTAATGTAATTCAATTTTTTAAAAACCTTGCTAATTTGTTCCCTGTTTTCAAAATGAGATTTTTTTCGCCTTGAGTGTAGCACCTATTATTGGTAGTAATTTGGGTCTTGGGAAATGGTGCATGTTTTGTCTCTCAAATAAGAGAACTGACCTCTTAGTCTTCTATTTAGCATTACGTTTGAAATAGAGTGATTGATTAAGCTAGTATTGGAGAAAGGTATTACAGTGTAGTCTCTGAAAAAGGGTGCCTTTCAGAAGAATCTGATGGATTACTGACCTTGATTTGCTGAGTGGAATTTATTAGTTTTTCAAACAAAACTTTAAGGTTATTGCAGCTCCAGATATCAAAGCCAATAGAAATACAGGGATATGGTATTTTTGGTTCTTAACTTATTTTAAAGCATGCAGTGACATTGGTGCTATTTTAAGTGTGGCTAGAAGAAGCTAAATAAAATAAAATAATTTAAATCTGTCTTAACCCTTCTTTAAAGAAAGAGCAGTGAGTCCTCAAAGACACTGAGAGTTAACTTAATGTATTTATGTGACGCACACTGTTTGCTATTGAAGACATAAAAGGATCAATTCTGATGTATTTTAAGGCATCCATTTCAATCATCCTTCTCCTATATCCATATCCTTTGCTGTCACACAACAAAAAAATGTTCAAAGATTCATGCAAAGCCTCCTAAATGTCACAGTCAGGTCAAATCAGTATTTCCCATACACAATGAAGTAGTATTTTCATGACTGCACTACTTTGCATAGCTTTTCAAAGAAAAGTAGAGGTGAAACATTGTTTACCTACCTCTCGACTTACAAAAGTTTATTATTTCCAAATGTCTCCCTAAGGAACATCCCAATATCTTATATCTTATATTGAAGACAGTCAAGAAATCATTAAATAACCTTGAATTAGACCAAGAGGTCCAAGTAAAGGAAATCTTCGCCAAGAGTGATACAGTCAAGAGATCGATGCCCTCCAAAAACGAAGGCAGAATTACGGGAGGTTTGAGGGCAGGCCAGCAGCCCAGCTAGCAAGGGAATAAAATAAGTGACCTTCCATGAGGCCTCTGCCTCTTCTATAGAGTAACATGAAACATAACAAAACTAAGTTTGTGTGATGTATAGAGAGAAGTAGAGCTGTTGGGGACAAAGGGCTTTTGTGGCAAGAATGCCGCGTTGAGATTATTGTCTTGATTATACTTCGTATCTCATATTCTAGGCTTTAAAGGTCATCAGCATCACAGACTGGCTGCCTTCTGCCCTGGCACGCAGGGAAACTATAGTCATTGTTTAACAAAGAAAAAGGCAGCACATTTAAACTGGAGTTCCTGTGGAATTGCATGATTATGACCCCGCTGATTTCAAATTAGATTCTGCCTGTGAGTTACAACACTCCAGCAATCTTAATGCCTGGACTCAGTGCTGCTCTCTAGCTGGGCAGTGCTTGCTAATGGCCATCACTACCCCTGAGGCTGTGCCCTTCAGGTTTAGCCCTCTACAAGCCTCAGCAGTCAGGGCTTGGGAGAAGTTTGCTAGATGCTGAGTGAATTATTGCTACGATTCCCTGCTGCCTATGTATTTAAAGAAGGAATATAATCATATTAAAAATCTTCCTTGAGCTTGAAACATTTTTTTTAAATCTAAAGCCTGACAGAGGAGTTCATGAAGTGAGAGTTCACCTTGGGGGAGGGTCGGTAACTCTGAACTCAGTTTCTAAGAATTTCATACATATGATTCAAAAATTCCACCTCGAGGAGTGTCTCCCCTCACATTTTGGGTATTATTGGGTTATTCATTTTTTTAATTGAAAAAAACTAAAGGCAGCTGAGGGGAGCCTGTGTCTTATGGGGGAAGAAAAAAACAGCTATTATTGTGTAATTGCTATATCCAATAAAATAATACATATAAACTATTCCCTCAAGAAATATTTTGCCACATGTATAAAAATGTAATATTTAAGAATGCTTGCGAAGTTATCAGGTTAGTAGAAAAAACTCTGCAGAAGAAAAAACTAGTCAGTAAGAGAGTATTGGTTTTTCTCTAAAATTGAGGAGAATCTTTTGTAGACATTACCAAAGGACTTATATGCATGCATATAGGCATAACCAGTAGACATAGACAGTAGGGGGGAGAGGGCCTCTGCTGGGGGTAGGAATTGGCGGGGGAGGTCAATGGGGGAAAATGGAGACACGTGTAATACTTTCAACAATAAAGAATTAAAAGTAAAGTAAAATGATATATTTTTTAAATTTAAAATGTTACCAAAAAGCATGCATAACATAGTTATATAAAATTTTATTTTTATATTTGTTTTCTGGAGGATTATATAACAGTCATTTAACTGGCTGTTTCTAGGTGGTGGGTTATATTTTATTATTTTATCCTTTATTTTTTTCTGTGGTCTATAGTTTTTCTAGAATTGTTATGTCTTATTTTATAAGAAAAACAAATCTATTTGCACTTTGAGAAAATTAATATTATCTGGAGACAAAATAAATTGAAAAAAATTAATGTGTATGGAATCACTGTGGACCTTACATCTGTTTGGGAATTTTGAGGCAGTTTGGTGGCCAGTTCTCAGTGGCCTGTCAGCCTTGAAACAGGGAGCTCGGGAGGTGCTTCCCTCCCTGGCTAACAGCCCTCCTTTCACCCCTGCTTTCCAGTGTGGGACACAGCACCCACGCTGTCCAGTTAGGGGTGGAAACGTGATGTCCTCCTTGATTACAGGAAGTGTCCTGTGAAGACTCAGTCCAGTGGATCAGAGGGAGCATATGTAGCTTATCTGCTTCAATTTATTTTCATTTTCCAACTCATCATAGAAAACATAGGGTGAAACTATGAAATTCCTTTCTTGTGAGTTGCCAACTCCTGAAGAGGCCTCACTCTGTGTCTGTTGTTGAGTGGCTCATTTCCTTGTGAAGCGTGTCCCAGTCTGTATTTCTGGTTCAGCTAATAACACAGTTGAAACTCCACTAATACCTACAGAAATCTTCCTTTTTTGGTTATAATTGTAATCATTGAGCTTGGAATATCATTCAGCCGCTGGAGTATAGAATCCACTATTTTGAGATGACATTTACTTTCTCAAGGGTACCTTAATATAGAAGAAATTCAGGGTGATTCGGGGCAACTGTCTTCAGATTTTTACCCAGAATAATAAACCATTAAAAAATCCCTCAAAATGAGTTTTAAAACAGGAACTTAAAAAAAAGTTCTAATGGCATTAAAACCATTCATTGGTATTCAATTTTTTCTATAAAAATTCCATTTCCCTTTTTAACAATATTTTTTATGGAATAATAATTGCTATTTCTTTGTGTATTTATTTTTGATCAGATGTGTAGGATTCAAACTACTATGAATACTATTGATAATAGATAATTCTCATGAGCATATGTGGTAGGACTTAATCAAGAGCATTTCCCTATAATAGTGTTCAATTAATCTAACATTCAGTCACACAAAACAGAGTAATACTTGTGAATTAGATTTTAAAGTATTTGGATTACAATTTTAGGAGTGGCTGGGTGTTAATTTGTGACAGCAATAACAACAGCAATCACTTTAAACATGGAAAACTTTGTAGTCAGTTAAAATGCAAAATGGCAAACTAATGGGAAAGAGAGGGTTAAGAAGCTAGAACCAATGAAAAGAACTTTTTATACAATAGTTTTCTAAGTTTTTATTACTCATGTATATATAGAGGTTCTGGGTACTGAATTATTCTCTCTCTCTCTCTCTCTCTCTAAAGGAGGAGGAGAGATCATGAGAAATGGCTATGGGATGTTTGTTTACTGACTTGAATTTTTCTTTAAGTAGAATTTTAAAAGAAACAAAGACATCGAGTAGCATTTCAGGTTTGCAAATGTACGATTTCCCAGTAACCTTTAATAACATTATATACCATCTGGAGAAATCTTGAGTGGACTATATGGAGCAGAATTTGACTTCATATTTAATGCTTCTCCACATAGAACAGTAAATTCACTTTTTTCAATTGAGGAGATACAGGAAAATGTTTTCAGTCCTCAGTCATCTCATACATACACACCCATGCACGCACACCCACACAAGCATACATACCAGCAAATATATTCCCACTGTTTTTGAATTGTTAAGGCAAATTTGTGCGTGTAACCATGGGTCAATTCATTTAGATAATATATGGTTTTACATTATACCCATGAAGCACTTTTCATATTGGAATCAGGCCCATAGAAGAGAACTTAAGTTAATTCTCACAATCTCTCCTTATATATTAACTAGGGGCCCGGTGCACAAAAATTTGTGCACTCGGGGTGGAGGGAGTCCCTCAGCCCGACCTGTGCCCTCTCACAGTCTGGGACCCCTCAGTGGATGTCCTATGATGGCCCCAGTCTGCCAGGCGCCTTTTGTGTGTGTGTGTGTATGTGTGTGTGTGTGTCATCACTGGGGACCTGCCCCCAGCTGCATCTGAGGC
>PVJC01001680.1:0-89625 GCA_004026665.1 Murina feae | reverse complement strand
CAGGAGGACTGCTCCGAGCCTCAGATGCGGCTGGGGGCAGGTCCCCAGTGGTGACACACACACACACACACACACACACACACAGAAGGCGCCTGGCAGACTGGGGCCATCATAGGACATCCACTGAGGGGTCCCAGACTGTCAGAGGGCACAGGCCGGGCTGAGGGACTCCCTCCACCCCGAGTGCACAAATTTTTGTGCACCGGGCCCCTAGTATATATATATATGTCTAAGTGACCAAACAATGAGCTGACCAGTTGCTATGATGCACACTACCGGGGGGCAGATGCTCAATGTGCTCCCACAGCCAACCTCCCGCAGCTGGCCAACTTCCCTCGGCCCCTCCTGCTGAATGGCCAACCTTCCGCAGCCTCGATAGGCCCCGATTGCCGGCCAGGCTGAGGGACCCCACTTGTGCACCAATTAGGTGCACCGGGCCTCTAGTCCTATATAATAAAAGCCTAATATGCTAAGTGGTTGTCCATTCAACCAATCAAAGCATAATATGCTGATAGGCTAAGGCCACTCAACTGCTTGCTATGACAAGCACTGACCACCAGGGGGCAGACCCTCAGACTGGTAGGTTAGCTTGCTGCTGGGGTCTGGCCAATTTGGACAGAGTGAGATGGGCTGGACGTGTCCTGGAGCCCTCCCATGATCCCTCCCTGGCTGGCCAACCTCCTACATCCCTCCCCAGCCCTGATAGTGCACCAATGGCGTCCCTCAGTCTGGCCTGTTGGACTGGGCTGAAACCAGCTCTCCCTTGAGAGGTCCTGGATTGTGAGAGGGCACAGGCCAGGCTGAGGGACCCCACTGGTGCACAAATTCGTAAATTTATAATCCCTTACCAACTTTAGCCTTGTGCATTCCTCCTTTGACAGCCCTAACACTATCTTACTAATCTTTTTTTTAAAAATTGGTTTCAGAGAGGGAGAGGGAGAGATAGAAACATCAATGATGAGAATCATTGATCTGCTGCCTCCTGCACACCCCTATTGGGGATTGAGCCAGCAACCATGATCTCCTGGTTCATAGGTCAATGCTCAGCCACTCAGCTATGTCGGCCGGGCTTTACTAGTCTTAAAAATCAGGCTCAGGCTTGGCTGGTATAGTTGAGTGTCAATCAAGGACATGCTCCGGTTGCAGGTTCGATCCCCAGTAGGGTGTGCAGGAGGCAGCTGATCGATTCTTGTCATTGATGTTTCTATGTCTCCTCCCTTCCTCTCTGAAATCAATAAAATATATTTTTTAAAAATTTAAACTATATATATATATATATATATTTAAATAAGACTCAGCCCTGGCTGGCATGCTCATTGGTTAGAGCTCATTGGCCTATGCACCTAAGGGTCTTGGGTTTGATTGCAGGTCAGTGGCAGATACCTGGGTTGCAGGTCAGATCTTCACCCTGGTTTGGGGCGTGAGTGGGAGGCAATCAATCGATGTGTCAAAAAAAAAAAAAAAAAAAAAATCAGGCTCAGCCCAAGGATAAGAGTATTTCTTAACAACAGTGTCATCTCCTTGTGTGACATATACATGCTGCACATAACTGACCTTTAAACCTCAACTTTTGTTTTACAGAAGAAACTGAGGCAGAGAGCAGCTAAGTCACTTATCAAGGCCACAGCTGGTAAGTTGGCAAGAGACAGGACTGGAATGCCAGGTCTATTTAGCACCAGTCCTCTTTCCTTTCAGATTCTTTGGAATTTAAAACTTCTCCTGCATCCTTCCTAATCTTTCCTTTGTATCATTCCTCCCACCCACCTCCATTTGGACTGTGATAGACTAAAGGGCTTCACACACAGCAGGAAATAAAAGCAGATTCAGGATAAATTTTCCTGTTGGGGTAGTCACATGATCAATAAGAAATGCTAGTTCAGTATTTTTTTTTTAAATCTTTTTTCAATTGATCTTTAGAGAGAGTAGAAGTATGGGAGGGGAGAAGAGACAGAAACATTGGGGATCAAACTTGCAACCCAGGTATGTGCCCTTGACTGGAAATTGAACCCTTGACCCTTTGGTCTGTGGGCTTACACTCTAACCACTGAGCAAAACTGGCAAGGGCAGTGATTTTTGTTTTTAATCTTTTTTTAAGTTGTGGTCCCCTTTGAGATACTAATAAGGCAGAGGACCTCTCCCTACTGAAATACATACATTTTTGCATAATACTTCACAGGAGTCACAAATTCCACCTCTCTCCAATCTCATCAACTATCTGCCCAAAGGTCATAGACACCCCTCTATTCCCAATATATATATTCTGTTAAGAGGACCTAAAAAAAAATAGCTATGGTCAGGCTTGATTAACTCTCTAGTGGCCTGGGAATAGAAGAGATTAAACAGCAATAAAGCCCGGGGCCAGTTGGTTGAGTTTCCTGTACACCAAAAGGTGGCGGGCTCAAATCCTGGTCGGGGCACATACCCAGGTTGCAGGTTCTATCCCTGGTTGGGGCCTTTATGAGAGGCAGCCAATCAATGTTTTTCTCTCACATTGATGTTTCTCTTCCCTCACCTCTCCCTCTCTCTAAAAATCAATTAAAAAATTATTTTTAAATTCCAAAAAAAACCCCCAAACAAACAAAAAAACAGCAATAAAGATGCTATTTTCCAAATTAGGTTATCTCACTATTCAAGAACAGATTAGAGGGAATAAGGAGGCACCAACATGCAGGGGAGGGTGTGTTTCTGATTCAATAAAACTACTGGGTGCCCTTTCTTCCATATTTCTCGTATCAGTCAGACAAAGTAAAAAAAAAAAAAAGAAGCAACACTCCAATACACTTTTCTTTTTTTTCCTTTTTTACTTACATTAAATACATCGGTAAATCAGCAGTCGCATTCTGTTACCACGATTGTTATGTTGGAAGAGTAAGGGGGGGAAAAGGCAAATGCTTTCTTAAGAGAAAAAAAGGAGACACCCCCCCAAAAAAAAACCAAAAAAAAAAAACAAAAAAAAAACTGATAGAAGGAAAAAATGAAGAGCTGGGAAATAAAAACTAAGATCCCCAAGCCCAAGAGAGCTCAAAGGAAAGCAGAGAGCTGGTAGGAAGTAGAAGGAAGGCAGCAGATAGGCCCAGAAGCTAAGGCCAATCCTGCTCCTAAAGGGGCTGGAGAGGGAGAAGAAGCCTGCAGAAATGGTTTCCCAGCCCCAAGGCAATGGAACATCCCCACTCCTGCTCCATGGGGAAAGCTGCACAGAGAAAGAACTTCATTTCTAAAAGGCTTAAGAGAGCCATCCTAGTTCTTCCACTTTTAAGAAAGCACTGGGTGCTGTTGGGGGCTGGTGAGGTGCTGGCAAAGGAAGACAAAAATGTGTACGTATTTCAGGGCCACGGGAACTAAGGCTGCCCCTGGAAAAGGAAGGGAATTGAAGCCTGAGTGGAAGAACCTAAGCTGGGTCCTTCAGAATCTCAGCCTCATGGATTTCTCAGCTGCTCTGGGACGGAAGGAAGTCTGTAAGCCAAAAGGGCAGAAAGGTTCCAATCCTAGGTCACTGAGGCCTTTCCTATATTACTTCCCCTAATTTTCCTAAAACCCTAGGCTGGAACAAAAAAAAGTTAGAATGCTCTCCTGCCCTGATGGCTTCCCAAAGACATCCTAAATTACCTGATGAGGGATGTGAAGAGGCTAGAGATTTAGAAAGGGCCAACTTTGTCTGGTGATGTGACACAGTTGTGAGGGACCGTCAGTGCCAGTCTTTCTCTGTCCACAGGAACAGGTGTTGTATTTTAAGGGGGCCACAAGTAGGTCTCTGTGGTGCTAGCCCCTAGTGGTACATGGATTAAGCCACTGGTTGCATGGGGGATGAGTATGGGCCTAAGAACGGAGGGACTAAACTGAAGACACTAACAATGGAGAAAAGAAATAGGGCCTGATGGGAGGGGTGGGGGATGGGGAAGAACAGACTGTACAGATCATACCTATTTACAGGGAGCAGAAAGGACATGGTAATGGGTGGATCAAATCGAACATGAACCTGGGAAAGGAGAGAAAACTCCTCCCTCTTGCCTGACTCCTCTTCATCCCTACCATGGTCTGTGCTATCCTGAGACCGCTCTCCAATTGCTTCAGTTAATTCCCCAGGAAAGGCAAACCTATACCCAAGAATATAATATAGGCTGGCAAGAATATAGGTTAAGAATCAGAGTTGGAGCAAGATAGCAGTGGAGATTGGGCTCGAGTAGCTGCCACTCGACAGTCCCTACCCAAACCTCATATACATCTTGGATTCCATTTAATTTAAAAGGTGAGAGGGCAGGTAAATCAATCAAAACCCCCGTAAAACAAGTGTCCCAACTGAACTACCATCAATTAAAGTGCAAACTGCAGGGGGATATCATGGCTGGGGCTGAGGCCATCCAAAGGCCAGAGAGGAAAAAATGCATATGTATAAATCAGAGGATGGGCATCAGAAACTGGCCCCTCCTCCAGTTAGATCACCGCAGAACCAAAGATGCAGGCAACCAGTGAAGATTCTTTGGAGGACTCTGGGGTCCAGAGTTTCCCCCACTGTGGAGGAGAAGCTACCCAAGAGACTGAGTGAAGGGAAACTAGGCCTTGGAAGAGTTTCAGAGCCACAGATGACACTGCACCTCCACCTCCTCCTCCAGCTCCACCTCCGTCTCCACCCAGTAACTAACAACACGACCCCCAATTGGCCCAAGAGCTTGCCTTCCCATTCTCACTCTACCTAGAAACACCTTCCACAAGGCCAACTCATGGATACTGCAGTGTTTTCAAATATGAGAAACTCCAACCAAATAAACCAAAAAGGAAATTTCCTTACTCCCTCCTGCTCTGAGCGTTATTCTCCCCCAGGGCCCTTAATATGGCTGAACTGGAAACCTCCTTCCTCGGTTCCTGGGTTCACCACCTTCTCCATCTTAGGGAGAGGAGGAAAAGGGGATCAAGAACAGGGATTGACCCAAAGCAGAAGGGGCAGGAGACAAAAAAAAAATGTTTTCTGAAAAAGTGGGGAGAAGGAAAGATAAGTAGGTCACTGTCTTGCACCTATAATACAAAGTGAAGAAAGTCTGTTTTGGAAGGTAAGTCCTGGGGGATCTGACCCCCAAACCCCAGAGTAGGAGTAGGAGGTCAGTGGCAACAGCTGCCTGGTGTTGGTTGCTGAAGCGTTAAAAAGTGCCATGACGGAGCTGTCAGGAGGCAGCCCTTGGGAGCCAGGGCTCAGTGTGCTGTTACCGTAGGGGCTGTGTGCTGAGGGTTGGGAATGGAGGTTATTTCTTAGCTCTCGTGCTAGCTCCATACTTGTTCGCTGCTAGCTACCCCCTCAGTTGCTACAACACTGGCTCTTGTTCTGCTGGGACTGCTCATGGAGATCCACACCTCGGCTTCGGCCTGCTGCACCCCCCAGATTCTGGGGTTCACTCTTTGGCAACTTCTTAGCTAGAGGCAAAAAGAGAAGGGAACAAAGTGTGGTAGATTTTAACTCATCCCCCCCAAAAAGACTATTGGGTGGGGGAGAAGGGGAAATGTGAGACATTAAAAGAATGCTCTGAAGAGGAGAGTGTTCACTATTTGTAAACTATATTAAAGACAGCTAAAGAATGGCGGTCACAATAGAAAGTTAAGGTATTTCACCAGAGGAGAAACTTCCATTTATCCTTACGACTTGGGTTAGTGATCTTTCCTAGAGGTAAGGGAAAAAGACAGGAAGACCTCAGGCAGCTCTGACCTTACCTATTGCCAGGAAGAGATCATTCACGTTCATAGCTGTCTTGGCTGAGGTCTCCATAAACAATAAGCTGTTGTCATCTGCATATGCCTGGGCCTCCTGCAAGGGATGGGGTATAGTGGTGCTCAGAATGTAGGTTAGGAACAACTATGGCCTTTCCGCTCCCATGTAGCACCAGAGCTAGGCGATGTCCTAGGTTCCTTCACCTTAACATTCCTCTGAGCCTGCTGGCTCTGGACCCATATTTTGGTGACAACTCTCTCAAGGATAACCCATAGTCTAGACCACTTTATTCAACAATCAGATACTAGGAATCTTAATTATGGGAAAGAAAGGTAAGCTGGTTGGGGCTTTTGGGTTCTGACCCTTGAATAGTCCCTTACCTCAAATTCAATTGCTCCCTCCTTCCTGTTTTTGCACTGGTACTCCCACAGCTGGTATTCCCTACCCAACCCGCTGCTCTGGAATTTTCTTCTGACTCCTCTAAAATCTCCTGGCTATCATTAGGGTCACAGTGTTGCTGTTTTTAACATGATGCAGGACGAGGGAATGACATGATGAATGTCCTCAGATGAGGTTTCTAGAGAGGGCAGGTTTGGACAAAAGAGGTCCCAAGCACAGAGAGAGCTATTAGAAAGGAGCTCTATGGGCCATCTTACTTCATACTCCACCGTGCGCTTGTTGGCCAGGTCAGCTTTGTTCCCCGCCAGAGCAATAACAATGCTAGGACTGGCCTGTCGCTGTAGTTCCTTTACCCATGTCTTTGCTCGGGCGAAGGTTTCCTAGGAAAACATGAGGAAGAAAATAGGTGGGCTGGAATGGCTGTCAATATAGGCCCATCACCTTTAGAGCCCAGTCCCAAAACTCACCTCTTCTAGGTGGTCTTCCCTCACTGAAACCACCCATCTATACTAAGAATAGCCTACATCAGTGGTTCTCAACCTTCCTAACACCGTGACTCTTTAATACAGTTCCTTATGTTGTGGTGACCCCCAACCATAAAATTATTTTCATTGCTACTTCATGACTGTAATGTTGCTACTGTTATGAATTGTATTGTAAATATCTGATATGCAGGATGGTCTTAGACGACCCCTGTGAAAGGGTCGTTCGACCCCCAAAGGGGTCACAATCCACAGGTTGAGAACCACTGGCCTAGGTGGTTGTCACGCCCTCACTCTGTGATGCCCTCACGCTGTCACAATCCCACAGTCCATCACCAGGAGCCTGCATGTGCAGTGGGTGGGTGGGCAGGGACTTGACACTGCATGTGTGGAGGCGGGGCCTGGAGGCCGCTCCACATAGCCAGGCCTGGGAGGGGTCCCACAACCCTATGCAGCATGGAGGCGGAACCCCTGGCTCTGTCCTACCTCTTTGGGGCAATCCATTGAGGAGCCCTGGATGTGTACGTGGGGCCTACCTCTTTGTGGCGATAGGTTGAGGGGCTGCACTGTAAGAGGGAACAGGCCAGGCTGGGGGGACCCCCCCCCCCACGAGTGCATGAATTTCATGCACAGGGCCTCTAGTCTCTGATAATTTATTACCTTTGTCTTCTCAGCACTTGGAAGCATAATTTTGTTATTTTCAGAACTTGTTTTTTCTCCCCCACCTAATTTAATTCCTCTAAGTGAAAGCAAGATCACCCTCTCAGCCCACTTACCTGATTAGTAATGTCATACACCACAATTGCAGCTTGGGCACCTCTGTAGTACATGGGGGCCAAGCTATGATATCGCTCCTGCCCTGCTGTGTCCCAGATCTCAAACTTGACTGTTGTGTCATCTAGGCAAACGGACTGGGTGAGGAAGGCCGCTATGGATGAAAGAATGGAGAAGCAGTTGTGAGAGGATGAATGGGAACATTCCACGCCCCTTCAAAATATCTCCATTCTTGCCCTGACTGGTTTGGCTCAGTGGATAGAGCATTGGCCTGCAGACTGAAGGGTCCCAGGTTCGATTCCGGTCAAGGGCATGTACCTTGGTTGTGGGCACATCCCCAGTAGGAGGTGTGCAGGAGGCAGCTGATCGATGTGTCTGTCTCATCGATGTTTCTAACTCTCTAGCCCTCTCCCTTCCTCTCTGTAAAAAATTAATAAAATATATTTAAAAAAATATATCTCCATTCTCAGTCTAAGACCAGTCACGACTTGGACAATTCAGCTACAGGGAAAGGTTTAGTGTTCTCTTTATATATATTCCCAGAACCAGGAGTAAGACCACTGTTGGCTAAATCCTTCCTGCAGAAGTTTCTCTAGTCTAAGGAATGGGTGCACATCATAAAGTATGAGGGATAGAAAGAACTGGCACTTTGATACCAGAGTCACCCCTCTTCTAACCAAAATAAAAGATAATGACAGAGATAATAAGCTTCAGATAAAACTCACATTAAGAACTGAACAGAGCCCTAACCAGTTTGGCTCAGTGGATAGAGCATCAGCCTGTGGACTGAAGGGTCCCAGGTTCGATTCCGGTCAAGGGCATGTACCTTGGTTGCGGGCACTTCCCCAGTAGGAGGTGTGCAGGAGGCAGCTGATCGATGTTTCTCTCTCATTGATGTTTCTAATTCTCTATCCCTCTCCCTTCCTCTCTGTAAAAAATAAATAAAATATATTTTTTAAAAAACTGAATAGAGAAGAAAAAAATTGATTAGAAGATTTTAAAGTTTGATGGGAGGTCCCACCTTTATCAATGTTATTTGTCTGTTACTTTTTCTATAATTTTCTGCTAGCCCAAGACCACAACATTTTCTTTTTTTTTAAAAGAACATTTTATTTATATTTTGTTAATCCTCACTCGAGGATATTTTTCCATTGATCTCTTAGAGAGAGTGCAAGAGAGGAGGAGACAAGGAAGAAACATCAATGTAAGAGAAACACATTGAATGGTTGCCTCCTGCACATGCCCCAAGCAGAGCCCGAGGTATGTGCCGGAATTGAACTGGGGACTCTTTGTTCCACAGACCGACGCTCTATCTACTGAGCCAAGCCAACTAGGGCAAGAACACCACATTTTCAAGGTGACTAGTACAGGCGGGAAATGGTAACATGGAGTTCTCATAAGTGATCTTTTATTGAATTAGTAACCTATTTTTGAGGTAGTGGCAGGGAGAAGGTAGCAAATGTGGGAAAGGCAAATGGCCTTTATCTTTCATATTTAATTCCAGCCTCTATTTGATCAGATATATGCATCAGAATGCACATACATACCGCATTTTCCGGTGTATAAGACAACTGGGCGTATAAGACAACCTCCAACTTTTGATAAGATTTTCCTGGGTTAAAAAGTCCAGACAGAAACTGTATGCGGCACAAAAAAGGAGCCAACCGGAGACACTTGCGGTCTCCATCTGGCTCCATTGACGACCCCAAACTTTTGAGAAGTTTTTCCTGGGTTAAAAAGTCATCTTATACGCCGGAAAATACGGTATATGCCTACACCCCCACCGCCTTCAACACTGATCAGTAGATCCAGGGTAGGGCCCAAGCATGTACAGGATGAAAATGCTCCCCAGATGATCCTGGTGTGCATCTCTGATCATGAACCAGCTCCAAACCAACCCTGCTCAAGATGACACTCAACTGAACTTGACTGGGATTAAAACGAGAATAGGGGGAGGGAGACAGATAAAAATTAGTGGTTTTATTGTGAGCAAAAGTCAATCTTCTTTCTTGTAGAAAGCTAGAAGATGAATATATACCTGCTTTTTGGCATTATGGCTTTTTCTTTTTCTTTCTTTGTTTTATAAAGGATTTCCATTCCAGGGAGCTAAGAGGGCCAGCTTTACAGTTAGGTCCCTAGATCTCCTTTCAAAAGCCTTACTAAACATTGAACTTTTTTCCCTGAGATACTCACCTCCAATGGTGCTCTCCTGGTACTCATGGAATTGCCCTTTGACAAAACGTAACACGAGGCTAGACTTTCCCACTGCAGATTCACCCAACAGGACCAATTTGAACTGGCATATTTTGCTGGCCTGGGGCTGCCCATTGGGCCTGGCTGTGCTTCTGCTAGTCATGGCTAGATTTTCAGAGTGGGAAAGGGTGGAGGGAGGGGAATGCCACAAAGCGGCAAAGGGGGGAAGGGGGAGGGGAGGGGACTTCCAGGCTTCAACAGTCCTGTAAGAAAAAAATTGGATAAAATTAAAACAGACCCATTATAGTTACAATCACTTTTTAGACAAATAGAATCTCTTCATTTCTTTGCTCCTATCTATATATATAAAAGGCTAATATGCAAAGTGTCCCCTTGGGAGTTAGACCAGGAGGCCAGGAGTTCACTTGCTCGCTATGATGTGCACTGACTGCCGGGGGTGGCATGGAACAAAGGAAGGCCCTAGCCGGCAGCTGGGGAAGGAAGATCCTTGCTGGCAGCCAGAAGGCCCCAATTGGTCCTGATTGCTGGCCCGGCCTAGGGAACCCTACCTGTGCATAAATTTTGTGCACCAGGCCTCTAGTGATCTTATAATCATCCACCATTTGGTTACACCACTGAGTGTAACCAGGCAGCTGACACTCAGTGGTAAGAGTGGAGAATGATAGAATAAGAATTGCATCTGAAGTAGAGTTTACCCTACTACATAATCTCCAAGTGCCAACAGAGCCAAAATGGAGACCGAAAACTGTGGAAGAAGTCTTTACTCCTTCCATTAATTTCTCACCATGTCTTTAAAGGATAGCAAATTGATCAACTTTTAGTTGGCCTGAAGAACATCTAGATCCACCTACAAGTACCATAGATCCTCAATATCTCCTTGGTTTCCTGGGGTTGTCTTTTTTTTAAAAAATGTTTTTATTGATTTTATTTTTTTGTTTGTTAGTGTTTTTCTTTTTTTTTTTAAATTGAATTTAGAGAGGAAGGAAAAGGGAGAAACATAGATGTGAGAGGAAAACATCGATGTGAGAGAGAAACATCGATTGGCTACCTCTTGTATACCCCCTACTGGGCATCGAGCCTGCAACCGTGGCATGTATCCTGACAGAGAATTGAACTAGTGACTTTTTGGTGCACAGGACAACGCTCAACCAACTGAACCACACCAGTTAGGGCTGGGGCTATCCTTTTTCTTCCTTCTGCTCTGCTTTTTTCTAGCTTTCAAAAGAAGGGATTCATTCTAGTGGTGTGGGAATGTCAATCCTCCTAATAGTGGAGGGCTATCTTCTGGTTCTGTATCCTTTATATATGGCCAGTCTTCTTGATATTTTTGAAAATCTAACCAAGGTCCAATTGCCAGAAAATCTACCCTTTCTCATTTATGGTCAAGGGTGAGCAGAGAAACACAATCCACAGACCACATTTGGTATCAACTCTTTCATTTTGCTTCTGCCACCTCTCCACGTCTGAAAGTTTCTTAAGTCTAAGAGTCAGTAGGCTTGACCTGCTCTCAACTTGCAGCTGTCTTCCTAGTGCTTAGGGATTAGATTACCCTCCATACTAAAAGGGCCTAACAGCTGTAGTCCTCCAAATTAGAGACAGAGAAAGAAGGTATACCTTCTAAACACATGCAGGAATCTCCAGGGAATGGTGTAAGAGTAAGTCTTCAAGCAATAAATATTTGATGAAAGAATAAACTTGAGGTGTACAGGAGGTAGCCAATCGAGCCTTCTCTACCTTCCTTCCAAGAGGCTAGGAAAGCTGGTGCTGGAGGAGGCAGAGAGAGAAGTGGGGCCTTCAGGAGGCTAATCATGCAAACCTGAATACTTCATCAATCTGACTCTGAGGGAGAAAGAAACTAAGGCATTGAAGAAGTTAGTATGATCAGAGCATGCAAGACTTCTAAAATCTAAGCATTGCTTGAGTTGTACTTTGCTTGTTCAAATTAATTTTTCCCTTCTTTAGTTCAAATTAATTTTTCCCTTTTCCCTTTTCTAGTGACTCCACAATCATCACATTCTATATGTGGGGAAACATTTTGTCACTATAGCAAGCTGTTTTGAGGTCAAATCAGGGTTTAAAATCTCTGCAATCCCAGTAAAGACAGAAAAATCATACAGGAGGCAGTGCAGAGTCCAATTCTGTGGCTGTGGAGTCCAATTCACTGGGTTTACTTGACAGTTCTGCTTATTAGCTGTGAAACTTTGGGTCAGTTACTAAATCTTATCAATGTACTCCTTTTCTCATCTGTAGAATGGATAACAGCCTTATGAGGACCTACTTCCTAAGATGGTGAGGATTCAATGAGATAACACACATAAAGAATCTTTGTAAGTTGGACCTAAAGTGCTCAAATGACTATTAAGCTACTAATCATTATTAATATGACATCAAGAAAAATTTTCTGGCCTTGGCCAGGTAGCTCAGTTGGTTTGAGCATTGTCCCCATAAGCCAAGGTTGCAGGTTTGATCCCCTCAGGGCACATATAAGAAGAAACCAATGAATGCAAAAATAAGTGGAACAAATAGAGTTTCTTTCTCTCTCCATTCCTCTCTCTCTAAATTCAATTTAAAAAAGAAAAAAATATGTTCTGCTCAAGTCTTACCTTCTACTTTTATAAAATGGAAAAAATGCCACACTATGAGGACTAAGTGAAAGATTTATTTTGCATAGTGTTAATAAATGAGATAGTTATTGCTACTGAGTGGCCCTAATTCACAGAAAAGATCAATTTAATATACTAAGGTATAATTCAGAATTAGTTATCAATATATTCCTAAAAAGCAACCATAACATAAAAGAGAGAAAAAGGAAAGTGTCAGCTCTGGCTGGCTGGCTCAGCTGGTTGGAGCATGTTCCTGATGTGTCAAGGTTGCGGGTTGATTCCTAGTCAGGGCACATACAAGAATCAACCAACGAATGAATAAGTGGGAATAGCAAATCAATGTTTCTCTCTCTCTAAAAACAAACAACAACAAAAAAAACCCCTACAAAAAACTATAAAGAGAAAATTGGAAGAGGAATGAGATAGAAGTGAGAACTCAGAAAGTATATTAGAGTAAGACAGAGGAATGGAACAAATTACTCTGATCCTACTGGGTATTCTATGTCTCTTAGGCCAGTGTATCCTAAGAATCCAGATCCACATATGCCATTTTTTTTTATTAAGTTTTCACTGGTCTATGATGAAATGATAAAAATAAAGACAATATAGCATGTTTTTCATAAAGCTAAATTTATTCAACTTTAAGAGTATATCCTTATAACAAGATTTATAATTTCTTAGAATCAATTTTCTCTCAAATTTTCACACATATATATGAAAAACCTCTAAAGAGACTAAAACATGTGGTTGGATCCTATTTCTATAAAAAAGACAATTCTGCACAGAAAAACAAGTATGGAAAGGTACACATCCATTTGTTAACAGTGGTTACCTCGGAGGAGAGTGGAATTGAGGAAAATGGTACGTGAAGGATTCAGATTTTTTTCATCTTACATAATTCTTTTTTAACAGGAAATATATTTTTTAAAAACTTTCTAAACAACTGTTTGGGTGTTTGTTTTTTTAATGCTAAAAAATTTATGGTGACAGGCAGTAATAAACTTTCTAAATATAAATTACTTGGGGGGAAAAAACAATTAAAATTAATTGGTCCATGAAACCCAACATTCTGTAGTGCAAGAACCAGTATTGCTTAGCTTCTTAACCAATGTTATAGTTCTTTAGCTGTTTTCACCCTCAAACCTTTACTCAAACTGAGGCTATAAGCCAATAGTGACCTTGAAATCACTTGGTGGATGATGATAAGTATATTAAAAAGAAAATTAAGCATAACTGCAAATAGTAAGCATAAGAATCACGTTGTGCCCTGGCCTGTATTTCTAAGTGGTTAGAGTATTGGCCACACATTAAAGGGTCTTGGGTTTGATTTCCAGTCAACTGGGAGGGAATACCTGGGTTGCAGGTCTGATCCTTGCCCCAGTCAGGGTGTGCGGTGACAGCAACCAATTGATGTTTCCCTCTCTATCCCCCTCCCTCCTTTCTACTCTCTCTAAAAAAAAAAAATCAATGGGAAAAAAATATCCTCCGGTGAGGATTAATAGCAAAAACAACAAAAAAGAATCATGTTGTAAAAATATCTCTTGTATATGTACACATACTGAATTTTGATGTAAAATGCTTTTTTTTAAAAAAAAAAAAGTGAGTTGTGATCAAAATTTTTTAAAAAAACACTGCTTTAGAGAGGCCTGACACTGAAAGATGGGTTAGTAAGAGATGGAAGGACGTCTAGTCTCTGGCCAGCCTATAGGCCATAGTTCATTTCACTCCTTGGAATTAAGATGAGGACTGAGTGCGGGGATGAGAGGATTCTCCAATCCTGCCACTAAAGCTTTGAAAACTGAAAGCCAAACTATACAGACACAGTCCCATGTAGTGGTAGGGGCTCTGTTAATGTGCAAGCCTGAATTTTATTCCCTTTCTCAGTTAACCCACTGCCATCGTAGGCTACTCACCCTCTTTTGCCTTTCTGAGCCTTAGCTTCCTTATCTATGAGGATGAACAGGGGAGAGGAGAGAGTAGCAAAGAGCAGGATTTAAATCCAAAGTTCTGGGTACATTTAAGAAATTTGTTTCTCTTAATATCTCAACATCTGTGAGGATAAGTTATTTTTTAAAAATATTTTTTTATTGATTTCAGAGAGGAAGGGAGAGAGAAACATCGATGAGAGAAAATCATTGATCAGCATACTCCTGTATGTCCCCTACTGGGGATCAAGCCCTGACTGGGAATCCAACTATGACCTCCTGGTTTATAGGTTGACACTCAACCACTGAGCCATGCTGGCTCGGCAGGATGAATTATTTTTAAAAACCTATTTATGTGGTTCATATATACATTGTTTCATAGGAAAAGAGACTAGGTCATTATAAACTCTACACTTTAAATTTGAAAACAGATGACACAATAGAAAAATAACTACATTAAAAAAAATAACTGCAGGTGATAAACTGATCAAGTTTCCTTTAGGTGATATTATATTCTTTTTTTAATCCTCACTTGGTAATATGTTTTTATTGATTTTTAGAGAAAGAGGAAGGGAGCCTTGACCGGTTTGGCTCAGTGGATGGAGCGTTGGCCTGCGGACTGAAAGGTCCCAGGTTCGATTCCGGTCAAGGGCATGTAACTTGGTTGCAGGCACATCCCCAGTGGGGGGTGTGCAGGAGGCAGCTGATCGATGTTTCTCTCTCATCGATGTTTCTGATCTCTGTCCCTCTCCCTTCCTCTCTGTAAAAAATCAATAAAATATATTTTTAAAAAAAGAAAGAAAGAGGAAGGAAGAAACATCAATCGGTTACCTCCTATTCATGCCCTGACTGGGGATCAAACCTGCAACTTTTTGATGTATAGGATGACACTCCAGTCAACTTAGCCACTCAGCCAGAGCATATATTATACAGTACTCTTAAGAAACAACAGGAAAAGTTACTAGAATCTTCAACTTATTCCTTTACCTTTTAAAAAAAGTATTTCAGAGAGGAAGGTAGTGGGAGAGATAAAAACATCAAAGATGAGAGAGAATCATTGATCAGCTGCCTCCTGCATGCCCCCTACTGGGGTTTGAGCCCCCAATTCAGGCATGTGCCCTGACTGGGGTTGAACCAGTGAGCTTAGTTCCTGGATGGATGCTCAACTGCTGAGCCACACCCAGCTGGTCTACCTTTATCTATTTTAAAACATATGATCTAAGGGGCAGAACACTAAGACTTAATGTTACTGTTCTACAAAATGAAAACATGGGAATTAGAGTAGACTGAATTCTCATGGGCAGACACATCACTGTAGGCTTGGGAAAACAGTAGAGAGTTGGGGAAGAGTGAAGATAGGAAAAAGTCACAAACATACATAGTCAGGCTGCAAAGCCCTGATGAATAACCCCCACAGACAGTAAGTCAAACCAGAGCTCAGACACACAATCAGCAAACTTTCTTGCTACTAAGCAACCTTGGCTTATCAGAGATTGGTAACCAGTGGGTTATAAAAGACTACCTCACACCCCAATGTGTCACCCTCAATATGTCCTCCTTCCCTGTTCACAGGAATTGATGGGCTATCCATCGTTGTGCCTTGATCTTTAATCCCAACATATTTATAAGAGACTCTTAAAAAATCAGGGGTACAAAAATGAAATAATATCTGTAAGATTCAATTGACTTCACTATTCTGGTGGTGATTTTTTTGCTAAGAGTTGATAGTGGGCAAATGATCCATTCAAAGGTAAATAATAAACCACAGCCAACCAGTCAAATAGTGTGATGATTATTACCTCCAGATCTGAGGCAAAAATAAAAAAAATAAGGAAGGAGATTTTCCTTTCAACCCTTTCAGTTCACAAGAGAAGAAACCAGATTTAACTTCCCTTAGAAGTGCAGCTCCACAAGAATGACTTATCAGATGAACCATTAACTAGGGAGGACTGAGGCTTGACCCTGGCAACAGCCCACTGGGAGAGGGGGAAAAGGGGGGCTGATAAAGGGGCAAGTTCTTTTTAGGTGGGCAGCTCTCCCACCAGTGCAGGAAAGTATGAATAGGAAGGCTTTCTCGGCCTGCTGATCCCAGCTAGAACACAACTCTGTTCCTTTGGCTTCCTTCCACTTAGTAGCTTTGAGTTCTTATGCCTACTACATATGAAACCTCTAGAAGTCACTCACCTATCAACAGAAACTGAGTTCCAAGTATATAGCCACTAGAGTCTAGCACATTCCCAAGTATCAGCCGTGTAAAGTCAGTTTGCCAGGTGAGAAGCAATCTGGAGGTCATCTAGCCCAGTCTCTGTATTTTATAGGTGAGGAAACCAAGGCTCATAAAATTAATCACCTTGCCTGGTGTTACCATACAGACAGCTGTCAGCTGTCACACAGCTGTTTAGTAGCAAATCTTCTCTAACAGGTACTCCCAGTCAGGTACTCTTGCTGCTACTATATCACTATACCGCCTAGGGAAGCAATAGATACTGCACTCTGAAGAGGGCACCAGGACGGAACAAGAGCTGAGATTGGATAGAATTTCTGCCTCTATTCGTTTAGATAAGTACTTCTCCTCTGGGACTAAACGTTAGGAAGACCTAGGCTTTCCCTGGGTACTGGGATCCAGTCCCACATCCTTCTGACAAAAGGACTCACTCATTATTATGCCTTTCTAGAAGGGCTTGACCAACGCTTGCCAGGACAGCTGAAAGAAGCAATCTAATGGAAGGGGACAGGGAAAGAAGTGGTAACTTTTGCAGAATTCACTGGGCCTTGGGATTAATGGGAGAGATTTATTGAGTATGGAAGACAGGGCAGAAGCCAGTGAAAACTTTTTACTTGCAAACTTTATTTAGATCCCAAATTATAAAAATCTTGAACTGAGGGCTCCACTATTTGGCTCAGCTCTTTCATTGTGTTGATCCAGTGTTAACCAGTGAATCACTGGCTTGAATGAGAGTCCTTCCACTTCCTCCACTCTTTCCCTTATATTTCCTTAAGAGGCAAAAAGCATACTTATCTCTTATCAGTATAATAGTACAAACTCCCTACTATTGACTAGGAAAGATTGGAATGCCCTTTCACACCTTGCCTGCCTAGCAGACTTCTAATGTATCTTTTAAAACCCAGCTCAAATGTCACTTTCTCTATGAAATTGCATAATTACCCTCTCACCCCAACAGTATTCATCACTGCTTCCTCTGGGGTCACATAGTATTAAGACTGTATCACTATCACAGCATTTATTATATTGTATTAGTTTAAACTATGTACTTCTCAAAAAGTATGACTATTTTTTATGTTATCTTGAATCTCCAGAGCAGAGCACAATACCTGATCCCTAGTAGATGTTCATTAAATGCTCCTTATATTTAGGCCAAAGCAATCCTGCTTCCTTCCTCCACTAACTCTTCCCCTTCCATGTCATCTGGATAGCTTCTTACCGATTTCCAGTTGGAAAAGTTTTTAACCAGCCTCAGAGAACCAATTCTCTCCCTGGCTTGCTTTGTGATCTCCCTTGGATGGAGGGCCCCCTAGGAACCCAACGCACAAGGTACTGTTGCAACTCATATGGGCTAACCGCTTTTCCTGTCACCCGTTACTATGCCTCAAGTGGCCTAATCACACCGAACATGTGGCCCTCCCACACCAACACTGAAGCAGCTATGGCTAAATAAAAAAATTCCCTGAATTTTCAGTTGATATTAATGTCCAAAAATCCTTGGGCCACTATCTCTATTAATTCTTGACCTTGAGAAACACAAATTAAAAAACAAAACAAAAAACACACCACCTCATACAGCCCTAGCTGGTGTGACTCAGTGATAGAGCGTTGGCCTGGGGACCGAAGGGTTCAGTTCTGGCCAAGGGCACATACCTCGGTTGCAGGCTCGATCCCTGGCAAGGGCATGTGGGAGGAAACCAATTGATGTGTCTCTCTCACATCAATGTTTCTATGTCCCTTCCTCTCCCTTCCACTCTCTTTAAAGAAATCAATGGAAAAATATCCTTGGGTGAGGATTAACAAAAACCACTGACACACACACACACACACACACACACACACACACCCATACATACCACCACAGAGCTTGAGGACACTGAAAAGGTACCCACGGTCCCTGAACAGAAGCTACAGTCTGGTTCAGAAATCTGCACAGACTTTGCTCACATGGGTGGCTCCTTACTCAGCTTAGTTACTATTCAGTTAATGACTAAATCTTTCCTAAAATGCTCTTGGGAAGTGGGAGTGTATTGTGTGGGGTTTTAAGGTATCCTTCCTCCTGGAGAGCTGCTGCATTTCCTTCAGTCATTTACACTTTGTTTACTTTCCAATCTGAAATGCCTTGGGAATAGGACCTGTACTCTTATTTCTCCTACCCTCAGCCTCCTCAGAAGTCAAATCCTTATCTAAGCACACAAACAAGCAAACCATAGAAGAGCAATCTTGCTCCTGGGCAAAGTAAGAGAAGACATAAGGTAAGATTTCAAGGGCAATAGGAAAGCCCCCTTCTCCAAGTAAATTTTTGTAACTCAAGGTTTATGTTTGAAATTCTATATTGATAATTCCACACCTTAGCTCCTTCTTATGAAGCAAAAACTCTTGGGAAGATTAATACTTTAAGGGATTATTTGTTACTTATACCTTAATATGAAGCAATTCCAGATCATTTCTTAAAGGTCGGCTTTGATTAAGGGGAAGGTAGAAAAGACCAAAAAATATAAAGAAAGGGACAGGATATCACCAGGATGTAGAACATGGCAAAGTCTAGAGAGGATTAAAACACACACATACAAACTCCTACAGTTTTCTCAGGACTGGCTTTGCAGGAAGGGGACACAGTCAAGGTTTCTGTACAAGGGCTGGGCATATCAGAGGGCTTCTAGAGCCAGTAAGGATAAATTCAACAAGGAGGTGGTATGAAATGTCCCAGTTGTGCTAGGCTTAAAGGACAGCCAATTTCTTATCTAGAGAAACTTGGGAGCTTCTCATAGAAAGATACAAGGGACCCTTAGGAGAACCATCATCCTCTTTTAGGATAATGAAGGGACAGTCATATAATCTACACAGGCAGAGGCCATGAACAAGATAGAGGTCTCAAATTTCTCATGTTAGCAGAGATGCCAATAGTACTCCCAAACAAAATGATTCACCTTAATGTTTTTTTTTTTCGTGTTCATAAGAGAGAAAAACATTTTGGCCATCTGTCTGGGCATTTTCTAAGATACCCACTGCACAGCTGGGGTGTGTGTTAAGAAGGTGAGGGGCAGCCCAGAGTACAGCTCTTTGCTTGTCTGAATTTGATAGAAGCAAGACAAGAAGAACTGTGAAAGGAGCACAATAAATAACAGAGTATCATCCCAGAAGGGAAACTGAAAAGAATGAGACCAGCGTTTGGTAGGAACATAAAACAAAATTGCCTTTGGTGGCACATTCCCCAAAGCAAAGCAAGATTAGTCTCATCTGCTCTCTCTTATCTCTGACCTTTGTGGATGAAATACAATTGGTGAGGTTATATGTGGGAGCATTTACACTTTTTACACGTATGTACAGCTTGAATATTTAAAAATATGTACACATTACTTTTCACGTTAAAAAGAAATGTAGTTACAAAATACATTGGTATAAAAGGAAAAAAGGAGGAGGTATAAGGGAAAAACAAAAAAGATCCCATCTATGGGAGACTAAGGTCAGAAGACCAATAAAAACATATGGGAGGAGGGGACTCCTGTGCCTTAGAAATACATCTTCCTTTTCTCTACTCACTCCTTTCCCCAAGTGCCTTACTGTTTGCTATTTTTAAAAATATATATTTTTATTGATTTCAGAGAGGAAGGGAGAGGGAGGGATAGAAACATCCATGATAAGAAAGAATCACTGATCGGCTGCCTCATGCACGCCCCCTATTGGGCACCGAGCCTGCAACCTGGGCATATGCTCTTGACTGGAATTGAACCTGGGACCCTTGACTCTGCAGGCAGATGCTCTATCCACTGAGTCAAACCACTCAGGGCTGTTGGCTATTTCTAACCTGGGCTCCTGAAGAAGTAAACAAAGAATAGGGATGATGGCAACTTTGTGGAATAGAATTTCTCTCCCCCACATCCCTTCCTCAAATGCTATCACTTCTTATTTCCAGGGCTGGTTCCACCTAATCATTACCTGCCTAGGAAACAACCAAGTCCAAGCCCTACGAAGTTTCACTAACTACGGTGAATCCCTAAGTCCCTTTCCAGGGCAGATGAGATTGCTCATTCCCCACTTCCAAGTTAGAGCGAGCTATGGTACCCACCACAGACCACATTATTGAGTGGGAAAACAAGCAAGCATCCCCCAAATCCAGCTTCTCAGCTCTTGCACAAGGACTGCACCCTAAGCCATCCGAGGCTGGGAGGAAGACACAGAGAGTGCACTCTACAGCTGCAGCCAAGGGAAAGTGTGGGGTCTGAGTTTGGAACAGCCAACAGTCACAGGGGGAGAAAAATCACGTTTGTTTTCATTGGCTACCGTGGGAGCACCCAAAACTTCAAGTTACCACTCAACACTCAATGGGAACGAAGAGTGGGTCCTCCCCAGCCCACCCTGGAGCAATCCCAGAGGCTCCACAGTGACACAGGCCCTGCTCCGCCTCCCCAGCTACCTAGCCTTCTAGATTAGGGAAGCTTCCTTCGCTTGCCTCACTGAACCCAAGTCCTCCTCTCAGCTCCGCTCTGGGCACCCTCGCTATGTTTGTAATAGTCACTTTCCCTGAAAGAGAATGCTTCCTACCCAACTAGGAACCCGTCTTGGCCCCTTCCAATCAGACATCTCGAGAGGTCAGCCCCGGGGACGCTCGGGGCCGGGCGTTGGGGCTGACCCGTCCTCACCTCCCCGCAGATGGGCTTACCTCACCGGCTGCCCCGGCCTTTCCTCCAGCTCCTCCCTCTCAGCGCTGCTCAATGAGGCCTGCCCTGCCCTCACAGACCTGGGCCTCGCGTGCCCACTCCCAGCCCCGCCGCCGGCAGAACCCAGCCTCAGCAACTTCGGGCTCCCAGCCCGCCTAGCCCCCTCCCCAGCGCCCCCACAAGGCCCGCCGGGGCCCGGCCCCCTTCTCCCCTCTCCAGTGGGCCGCTCTAACCCCATCGCTGAGGCCCAGACCCGCCCCTGCTCTCCGGCCAGGCTGCTCTCCTCTCCCGGGCGCCTCCGCCCCTACCCTACAGGGCTCCATCAGCCCGGTACCTGGGGCTCCGTCTCCCCCGTCGGGCCCAAGCCTGTGTCGAACAGACAAACAGCCGCAGCTCAACCAAACCCTCCAGCCCCTCCTCCTCCTCCTCGCCCTGGGGCGGGGGCCCCGGCCAATAGCACGATTACGCCTACCACCAAGGGTGGGCTCTGTGCGCGCCGCTCCGCCAATCCTCCGGAGAAAGGCGGGCCTGTTTCGGCGCTGTCACCAACCAGGACGAGCCTGGGGCCGGACCGGCGTGTCCCCAGGCCAATACGAAGAGGGAAACCTTGACTATGGACAAGGTGAGGAGCCATTGACGAGGGAGCTCCCCAAGACAGGAGGCGGCACACTGTTGACAGGCGTGTATAGCAACCAATAAGCTCTTGACACCCTCATGACCCCGCCTCTTGGCTCATAAACATCTAATCAGGTGAGTGGCGGAGGCGGGCCAAAGGGAAGCTCTAGCCAGTACTGCGGAAGCTCGGGGCTTGAATGGCAGGCAAGGCGGGGTTGAGGGAAGCCGCTGACCTTCGCCCCTCCCCCCGGATTTGGCAGGGACTGACTAGCTCCCCTCCCTCTAGGACCAATTTGCGGGCGTCAAGGGAAATGCCTCTCCTTGGGAGCCGGAGCCTGGGAATTTAAGCAGCCTCTAAGTCGGGGCTTCCTCCTTTGAGTGGGGCCTCAGAGCACAGGACATTTTAGGGGGGGCGGTCTGAGATGATTTTTGATGAGGTGAGGCAATGGCAGCCCCACGAACCGATAGCTTGGGGAGACTTAATTTTTCATCCAGACAATTGACAGTATTATGAATCGTATTATAAAAGTAAATAAAGTATATTTAGAAAACTTTGTGATATGCAATAAAAAGGAAAAATGACGACCTTACTGGGAAATGCAGTATTGAGATGAATTCCATGGAGCCCACTTCCAATCACATGGCTGCTCTCAAGCCCTTCCTAACACTGAAATTCCAGAACTCAGTATATGTGTCTGTGGTTAAATGTGTGTTTCCGGAGAGGAGTGGAGGTGGGGAAGAAAGGGTTAGGGAAAGATGCAGGTTTGTGGGGAAAATATGAAAGCTTCAGTTTCTCCAGCTGTAAAATGGGGCAATAATTCCCACTTTACCCACCCCCGGCACTATCCCAATTTCATCATAGAGGTCAAAATGCGGTGGGGTGAGTAGTCCTGCACAGAGAGATAGGGAAAGTGGGGGTCTGAAACCAATGATCATATATATACATTCATATTCTCTCACACCATTCTTTCAATAAATAAGTACACAAAAGTAAAGGAGGGAAGATAAACTATAACACTAATAACTTTTTTTAATGAATTACAAATAATGTTAATAGCAAGAACACTCAAGGACAAGGGGTAAGAGAAAAGAAAAACGATCTTTTTTTTTAAACATTTGCATTACAAAACCCCCAGGTGCACATGGCAACAAATTCACCCACTCCCACTAAAAAACTACTATAACCTGAAATATAAATATAATTATTCATCCTTCTTTTAAAGAAATATTTTATCTCCGTGCTCCCACTCAGTCACAGGCCTAAAAAAGTGTCAGTATTCTCAAAATGATGTCTAATTTTTACTTCCACTCCTATGGGGGTGGCCTTCAGAGGAAGATGTGCCCTGCCACCTGAAGAACTAAGAATTTTAAGAGAAAAATCCAAATATCTTTCACTTGCCTCATAAGGCCTTGGTGAAGAATCATCCCTGTCCCAGAGCCCCCCAGACATCCCTTGCCTATAGGAGGGATAGGAGGGACAGACAGGGCACTGGGGGCAATCATTTCTACTGTGGCCCCAACAGGATTGCAGAAGCTGGGAGTCCTGAGACTCTCCGACTGTTAGGTGAGAGCAAACACTGAAACTAGGGTATAAACTGGTTGGATCTATTTTTTTAACTTAATTTTTCAAAACAGGCCCCTCCCTATGTTTTTGTTTTGCTTGGTTTTCAAAATTCCAATTGTCAACAATTGGCCTAACACAGTGGCAGCAGGTTTCGGGCCTCCTCATCTCAAACACTGGAAATAATAACTGTGGGGCTTTTAGAGATTGGAATGGCAAATCCTACTTGGGGGGGTGGGGGGGAGGAAAGAATCAGTCTTTTTTTTTTTTTTAAACACCAGCTCTCCTTAGCCATGGCTAAGGAGAGTTGGTAGAGGCTGACTTAAGTGCATCTAATACTGAAGTTTCCTTTTATTTTTCCCCTCCAACCCCTTGTATCCCCAGAGTTGGCTGGCTAAGAAAGGAAGGTGAGTGTTAAGGCAGCCAGATAAGACAGAGGACACTCATAGCCCAAGGCCAAGCCAGATGAGGCCCCCCACTGGAGGAG
The DNA here is from genome assembly GCA_004026665.1 of Murina feae. NCBI lineage: Eukaryota > Metazoa > Chordata > Mammalia > Chiroptera > Vespertilionidae > Murina > Murina feae. The sequence goes on along the minus strand of PVJC01001680.1, from coordinate 65,985 downwards.
AGGGTGAGACCGGGGCTTGGAGAAGGACATCAGAGTCGAAGATGGGGTACTGGCTTGGTCACATCCTGGAAGAAAGGGTGAGTCAGAGCTGCCTTTGCTGAAATCCGTTTGTTGGGGTCGTAGTGCAGCATTTGCTGGAGGAAAAGATGTATATTGACTTCAGTGATGTGATAGCAGACTTAATGGACAGCAAGTATTCCAAGAATTCGGGAAACCAGAATTCATTTTACCCAAGGCAGAGTTCCCATTTCCCTCCTCCCTATATCTGTCCGGTCAGTTGGTATGCCAACAGGGAGGCAGAAGCAGGAGCTAGGGAAACACTGAGACTGAATCCAGGAGCCATTACCCTTCCTTCCTCCAGGAAAAACCCTGCCCTATGGTAGTCAGTGAGAGGAAGGGGAGCCCACCCCCCATTCTCACCGATAATAAGCTCCGTCCATCTTCGTCCAGGGGAGGCACAACTTTACTAAAATCTTGCCGGGCCCACTTGGGGAAACTTGGCTTATAATCAGGCATAGAAGTAACTCCTGGCCAAACCACCTCATCGGGGGTCCCCAGAGTCCGAAAGATCCGGAAGAGTTGGTCAATCTCAGAATCTCCAGGGAACAGGGCCCGGCGAGTCACCTGAAAACGGGGAAAGAGGAAAGGCAGAGACCACACTGATGTCAGTCAAAACTGCCCCTGGTATACGGAGGTTCCCGCAGGCAGTGGAAGGTCAGTAGGGCCCCATGACTCCCTCCCCAGGGCCTTTCATGGGGTCAGTCACACAGAGCCTGAGACAATAAAGTCCCTTCATCCGTCTCCTTGCCCCCTCCTTCCTTCCCCCCAACCATGGTTTTTCAGATCCCCAAGGCTGGGTGGGTCTGGGAGGGGGTGAATGTCTGGGGTGCCACTGACGTGTAGCAAAGGGATCCCAAGCCACTCACGGGGTGTGGGGTAGACACTGCGGTCATCCCCCCTCCTTGTGATGCAGCCACTTCTAGATAGGAGCACAGCGTGCAGAGACTGTGTCTTCCATTTCTTCTGTGTTCCCCACAGCACTTAGCATGGTGCTGGGTACACACTAGGTGCTTAACAAATATTTTTTGATGAATTGAGAGAGGAATATGGGCAATTGTAAAGTAATGCACTGGGGGGTAAATGCACACTATATATATAGGCTAATGGTCTCCAAGCCCCCGGTTACAACCCAGATGAAGGACCATAAAACATATTGCTGGTTTGAGTTAAAAACTCAGCCCACTCCATTATTGTATTAAATGGGATGATAGTTCACATATTAAGGCTGGGCCTCAGGGATCCTTTAGTCCCAAAAGCCAGAGGTTGGGTAGGGACATGAACTAAGTTTGCAGTTTAAGTAAAAAATGTGGATAAACTGAACACAGGTGGCTTCACTGCATTCCTCACACCGTTCAATAAGGTCTCCAGACCAAATGAAAGGAAGCACTAAATGGAACTCATTCTACCAAATATAGGCAGACTAAAGCTAAAGCAGCTACAGGAATTATTTAGCTCAACTTGGGGATCAGAGATGTACAAGGATGCTAAAGCTAGTTGAGGGTATCCTAGTACTGTGGTAGACACCAGGGACCACAGTCCTACCCTTTTCCCACCACCCCTGAGTGCTACTCTAGAGAAAGAACCCTGTGATGATAAGAAGGGCCATGGATCTGGGCCAAGAAACAGTTCTGTTGTTGAACGTGGGAGGAGAGGGCCAGGTGGAACTCAGGCATGTATCTGTACCATCTCAGCAAAGATGCAGCCAAGGCTCCAGATGTCCACAGCTGTGGAGTAGTATTTGCAGCCCAGAAGGATTTCAGGTGCTCGGTACCACAGGGTCACCACCTGAGGACAAGAGTAGCAAGGGGAGGGTTGGTATATGGGCCATGGAGATTGCACCTCAGTTCCCCAGCACTACTCTGCTAACTCCCCGCCTCTTAAGAAGCAGCTTCTTTCCCTCCATCCTTCCCTTCCCTCTGGTTTTCCCTCAGCAAAATGACTACATACATCTTAGCCCAGAATGAGCCTCACTCACGACTCTGAAACCATAGTTTCTGAACCCCCAATTTGTGACCCCCATGGAAAACTTGAGAGAAGTGGTCATAATTTTAATGGTGTGCCACCCAGCTCATCTGGCTTGGTATCTATCAAAGCCCAGTTAGCCCTGCAGTATGAACTCTGTGCATACTCCAAGACCTCTTGAGGCGTCAGAAATAATCTCCCTGTAGTGTGGGGGTAGGGAATATACAGCTGCGGGCCTTATAAGGCCCGAGAAATCATTTGGTCTGGCCCTGCCAAGGCATTAGGGGTGATTTAATTAAATATTTGATTAGCAGACTGATATTTTGTTGCTGTTAATACTCACCTGTGGATATTTTTCCATTGATTTTTAGAGAGTGGAAGGGAGCGGGAGAGACAGAAAGAAACATCCATGTGAGAGAGACACATCAATTGGTTGCCTCTTGCACACACCCCATCCAGGACCTGGGATGGAGCCTGCAACCAAGGAACGTGCCCTTGACTGGAATTAAACCCAGGTCCCTTCAGTCTGAGGGCCGCTGCTCCATCCACTGAGCCAAATCAGCTAGGGCTAGCAGGCTAATGTTTTTGTTTTTTTTTAAGCAGGCTAATTTTTAAGTTGGTAATTTTGTATAGCCCTCGAAAGATGTTATAAATATCCAAATGGCCCTTGCCAGAAAAAAAGGTCCCCCACCCCTGCTCTAGTGAGAGAGAAACTGCTGTCCAAATATTTTTCGTTACTTTTTGAATGTTCTTGTTAACACCTCCCAGGAAGTGCAGAGAAGAAATGCAGAGAGGGACTGACCTCATGGGTGTAAGTACGAACAGGAACTCCAAAGGCTCTGGCTAGTCCAAAGTCTGCTAGTTTGATGGCCCCCTCTGCATTGATAAGAAGATTCTGAGGTTTGAGGTCTCGGTGCAGGACCCGGTGGGAATGGCAGAAAGCAAGGCCCTGGAGCAGCTGGAACAGATAGCTCTGACAATGGAGAGAGACAGAATTATGTTTCTTTATCACCTTCAAAGCTCTACTAAAGCCTTTACTATATTAGATTATAAATGTGTGTTGAATAAACATTTGTTGATAGATTGAAAGTAGTTGGGGGGTAAACAACTCAGCTGTAATATAGAAAATAGAGACTCACTGGCTATTTCTCCCACAAAACAGGTAAAAGGACTTTTTTTTGGAGGAATGTACCAAGTCCCATTTATCTGAGTTTCATCTGACCTTCTACCGGAGCTGTTATGTTGACTCACTGGAGTTTCAACATTGATTCTCCTGCCCAGCCCTAGGGTTAATAAGCATAATGAGCAGCGAAAGAGCCGCAAAAGAAAGGGGTGTGTGTGTAGGGACATGAGGGCTGGGAAACCCATATCACAAATCTTCCTTTGGCCTGATTTGCCTGGCCTTCAGTCCCACAAGACATGACTATGTCGGGGAGGAGTTGATGAGAAGGATTACCTTGATGAGGGGGAGAGGAATGCCAGTAAGAGCAGAGGCATCCATGAATTTCTTGAGATCTTGATGCAGAAACTCAAAAACCAGGTAGAGTTTGTTTTCTGTGTGGATGACATCCAGCAGCCTAGGGAAGGGAGGTCCAGGCATGGAGGTGAGAGAGTGAAACTGCCAGACGACCCGGATAGAAGGCGGATATCCTCCTTACTACCAAGCACCTCCCGTTTACATACTTACTTGACAATATTTGGGTGGTTAAGCTCCTTAAGCAGAGAGATCTCTCGAATAGCAGTACTGGGTACACCCTCTGTCTCACTTGGAGAGATTGGGAAACAGAGAGAGGAATGTGGTTACAAATATTCTTTTTCCCCTAAGGAGACACCACCCCAGCATCCCCTAGTAAAGTGAGAGAAGAGACATGAACCACTTCGCTGCAGTTCATTCATTCATCGGGGACAGAGAGTGGCTTTTGGCCATATGAAGGCCATTATTTCTTTTCCCCCCCCAAAGGCAGGTGAGTAAAGCCTCCTGGTATAGAGGGAGAGAAGGTAACAACAACAAAAAAATAGGGAGTAGCAGCACCCAGCCTGCCTAGAGGGGCCAGTGAGGCTCAACTGCCATTCTTTGGAAACAGGGAGAGAATTCTAAGACGAGGGTGGGGCTGGGGCAGCGAGGGGGGCTCTTTATTCCCAAAAGTGTTCTTCACCGGTTCCCACAAAACCCACCTCCACCGGGAGCACTGGGACCCCAACTCAGAGGCCTCCTTGCCCTTCCTGTGCCCCCCTGGCGGCACATTTGGGGGCTTCACCGGGCTCCGGGGAGCGAGTTTCCCACGGCTTCGACACTACCCCGTCATCTGCAGAGGGAAACCCTCCACGGTCCTCCCCGCACCTCTCCACTTCAGAAGAAGGCCCTCCCAGCTACCTTCCGGTGCCTGGACGGCTACCCGCCGGCGGGGTGGGGGTGGGGGCCCTCCAGGAGTGCCCGGGGTGGGAGTCCCAGGACGGAGGCCACTCACGTGTCCAGGCGGATTTTTTTCAGCGCCACCACTTCTCCCGTCAGCTTGTTTTTGGCTTTGTACACTACTCCGTACGTGCCCTCTCCGATCTTTTCCACTTTTTGGAAGTTCTCCATGAAGCGCTGGCGAGTCGGGTCAGCCGGGCCCTGGGGCGGGGGCCGGGGAACCCTGGAGAAAGCGGACCCCGGTTCTCCGGGGCGGAGGAGGGGGAAGCAGGGCCCAGCACGGCGGTTCCAGGTCCGGATGGAACGCAGGGTTATCTCTCGCTCTTGTCAATTTGTCCAACTTGAAACAATGTTGCCGCCTCCCTCCAGCTCCCCACCGCCGCCGGAGGCCCCGCCTCTCCTTCCCGCGTTTCCCTGGCCCCGCCCCCAGCCCTTCCTATTGGTCAACGTCCGAGCGGAGGGGCGAACCCCGCGCCCCTCGCAGCTAATGAGCCCGCCCGGCGCAAGTTTGGTTCGGAAACGCCAAGAAGGCAAGTTTCTGCCTCGGGGGGAGGCCGGACCGCGCCTTCCAAGCACTCACCTGATTTAGGCTCGAATTTCCTGCCCGTGTCCTGAGTTTGTAGGGGTTTCCTGATCTCGCCGTTTTCACGACCCTTAGGGAAAATATATATGGATCTAAGAGTAAATGCCACCTGCCCCTGGGGCCTCCTTTGAAAAGCAGGAAGCTGGGATGTGCTCTCCCGAATAATAAATTTAATTAAGTAAATAAAAAATAAAGAAAAGCAGGAAGGTGGGAATCTCGTAAGGGTTTCCTGAGTGTCGGAGGCTGCCTCAGCCTCTCAGTCTACCCTGTTACTGTCTCTCTGCGTTTGGATGCAGGATCTCTGTTTCAGTCTTTTTGAGGCTCCTGGTTTGAGTCAAACAACAGATTGATTTAATCTCCCATGATGAATTGTGCACGTGGGGTACGTGCTATGTAGCTGCCCTTCAGCCAGTTCTTTCTCAGTCAAGATCAGAATGAACCTGTGTTCATTCTGATCCTCAGAATGAACCTGTGTTCATTCTGATCCAGGAACCAGGATGCCTGGTCAGTTTCCTAGTTCTCTTGCCCCTCCTAGACCTACCCTGGAGGGAGAGGAGGAAGGACTATGCAAATGAGTACCCCTTTCTTATATAGGGGCTTGTCCCAGCCCCTCAGTGCCTTTGGTTGCTGGAAGAAAGACAGGATGGTTCCCTTAAAATGCCTTCTCCGTGTGGCTGTGCTGAGTGCTCTTCTGGCTGTGGGAGCCACAGAAGGTTAGTGTGGGGCGTGTGGATATGAATAAGTGCATGTGGGGTTGCACACCTGCTCTGGTTTTCCCTCCTAATGGAAGATACCAGCGACACTTCAGGCTTCTCTCATTCATTTGATTTAGCAAGGATGTGTGCACTTGAACTCTGAATCTGGGACTGGATCTGAGAGTAATTCCATATGCTTGGAAGGACAAGAAAATAGTGGGTCTTCGTGGCCGTAATTATGAGGCCTCCCTTGGGGCAGGAGCTCCAAGGGGGGAGAGGGAAATGAGTGGGAGGCTCTTCTAGGTGATGTCTCAGGCACTTGGTTGGGATAAGGTATTTAAAGTGAGGCATAAGAGAATGTGGTATTGGATAAAAAGGGTAAGGAGGCACCATCAAACCTCTATAGGGTGGGGATGGTTGAACACAGCCCAGGCTTTTGTCCTGGGCATGGAAAAGACAGGCAGAGGGGTCTCAGCTGAGCATCACATGAAAGGGCTCTGGAGGATTGGGGCCTCGTGACAGGAGCAGGAGGAGGGGGTGAGGAGTGGTGAGAGGATCTGGAATGCCCCGTAGGGCTCTGAGAAGGGAGGGTTGGGAGTGGGAAAGAATGGAGCATCTTATGATTCTCTTGCTCTAGTGGTAGGATGCTCAATGAAGATTCCAGCTCCTCCCCCAGCAGAATCAACTAGATTTCCAGTACAAATTACAAATGAAGTGAGGATAGTTTCTGCTATGCTGAAATACATGCATTTATATCTCAGTTTTCTCTTTTTTTCTTTTAATTTTTTAAAATGAATTTTTGAGAGAGAGAGAGAAAGAAAGGGAGAGGGATAGAGAGATAAAAACATTGATGTCAGCCCTAACCGGTTTGGCTCATTGGATGGAGCGTCAGTCTGAGGACTCAAGGGTCCCAGGTTCAATTCCGGTCAGGTGCATGTGCCTTGGTTGCGGGCACATCCCCAGTACGGGGGTGTGCGGGATGCTTCTTTCTCATTGATGTTTCTAACTCTCTATCCCTCTCCCTTCCTCTCTGTAAACAATCAATAAAATATATTAAAAAAAACAAAAAAAACATCGATGTCAGTTGACTGCCTCCTGCACCCTACCTACTGAGGACTGAGCCCGAAACCCAGGCATGTGTCCTGACTGGGGATCAAACCAGTGACCTCTTGGTTCATGGGTTGATGCTCAACCACTGGGCCACACCAGATGGCCCCTCAGTTTCTTCTTTCTCTCAGACTTCAGGAAAATTTTGATCTGACTTTTCACATTCATGCTGCTGTTTTAAGTCTTTTTCTCTTACTATGTTCCTTAATTTAGTCTGGAAACATTCTATTCATTCTTGACCATCTGAGGCTCTTAAAGGACTGTGCTTACTTTTTGGATCCTGATTGTTTTAAATATCAAAACCCATTTTTAGATATTAATGAAATTTTTATGGACTAGGTTTGATAATTTTGTCTCATGTGAAGTATGCCTATTCAATAAAATATTCATTTTAAAAACAGATACATACTGAATTTGTAGGGTTAAAATAACAAGATGCCTGGGATTAGCTTTTAAAGACTTTAGCTAAAAACAAATAGGAGACTTGACTTGGGGTACTGAACACACAATACAATATAAAGATAATGTATTATAGAATTGTATACCTGAAACCTATATAATTTTATTAACTAATGTCACCCCAATAAATTCAATAAAAAAATAAAACAACAAAAACAAACAACAATAATAACGTATAGAAAAAGCAAATGCGACAAATGCGATAGTTGTTGGATCTGGATGAGGCATATAGAGATCCATCATATCTCTTTTTTCTCAGATTACTCTCAGTCAGTTGCAATAAATTTGCTGTGTCCTCAACCCCAACTTCTGCCTACTTCTGATCCATCTTCCTCACTGTGTGCCAGGTATCCTTCTAAAAGACAAATCTGATCATATTAAAAAAGATTCTGAAGGGTGAATTTTATGTATGTGGATTATAGTTCAATAAAACAAAATCTTCTGCGGTGGCCTTGCCTATAGAGTTAAAGGCCAGACTCCTTCACCAGGCACTCAAAGCCCCCAAGGTGGCTTTTTGGTCTCATCTTTCCCAGTGTGCATTAACCAAACTGCTAGTAGTTCCCTATCATGCCACATGCCTTCATGCCTCCATGCATGCATCTGCTCATGCTAGACCTTCTGCCTGGAGTGCTTTATCGCACAGGCTGACTCCTCATTGAAGTCTTTCCTAATCTGCCAGAGTGGAACTACAGAAATCTGTTTAGACTGTCATTCTGTAGTACTTCATGCATGTCTGCTATGGCTCATATTAAATAGTGCCTTGATTTATTTACATATGTGTCTGTTTCCTTTACCTTGAATCCCTTCAGAGCTATGTCTTATTCATTTCTTAAGTCCTTTGTACCTAGCATTGTCCTTTGTACCTGGCACCTAGAGGGCATTCAGTAAATTAAAATGCACTTCGAATGTGAGAATGAGTGGAGTGACGTGGGGCACTATTATCCCCCGAGAAGGGACTGAGTGAGGACCCTAGGGCCCTCATGCACTTTCCTTTTAGGATCCATAGGCCAAGACTGGCTTGGTGTCTCAAGGCAGCTCAGAATTAAAGCCTGGAACAAGCAGCTGTATCCTGAATGGACAGAAAACCAGGGGCCTGACTGCTGGAGAGGTGGGAACTTGGCAAATTCTGGAGAGGGCTTGTGGAAATGGAGTGGGGAGAGAACTGGGTTGAATGTAGTTTGAGAAAAGAAGGGGAAGGGTATATGGGGAGGGGAAGCCAAGGAATCCCAGCTAATGCAACTGCCTTTTCCAGGGGGCCCAGTGTCCTTGAAGGTCCGTAATGATGGGCCTACGCTGGTTGGGGCAAATGTCTCCTTCTCTATTTCCCTGCACTTCCCTGAAAGCCAAAAGGTGCTGCCAGATGGGCAGGTCATCTGGGCCAATGACACCAGTGTCAATGGTGAGTACCTCTCTATCCCAGGCCCTCATTCCTGTGTCCCAATTCCCTAGTATCCCTAATGGGCTCAGGGAGTGCCCTCTTCCACCTCTACTTCAAAAAAACAAAAAACAGATTATGTAATGCATATTCATTGTAGAAAAAGTAGAAGATACAAATAAAGTGTGTGGGGGAGATTATAGTCGCCCAAATGGGGGACAGAAGACCCAGTGGACTTAGAAGCTGGATGGATTTAGATTTAAACTTGTTATTGGTATGTGACCCTGGACAAATACTTGTTTTATGCTTCTGTTCCCTTATCTGTAGAAGGGGGATGATACCTACAATGAAAGGTTGTTGTAAGGACTAAAATGTGATAATATATAAAGAATTTAGCACAAGGCCTGCCCTAGCCTATAGTAAAGGCTCAATAAATGTTAGCTGGTGTTGTTATTTTTACTTTTATCCCATTAGTTAGAGCAAATTTCTCTAAATATATGGCCTTGAAATATGGCCTTCCGATCTCTTTCTTTAATTGTAGTTTCCATTCTTTCCACTATCACCCTAAATGGATTATACCAAGAGGAATACACTTTGCAGCTAGGGAGTATTCCCAGAGCCCCCCCTGAGAGCCATATTAGGGGTTTGGTGGAATGCCAGGGTTTAAAGATGACGCTGTATCTACCTTTCAGGGAGCTTGGTGTGGGGAGGACAGCCAGTGTATCCCCAGGAACTTGATGATGCCTGCATCTTCCCTGATGGGGAGGCCTGCCCATCAGGCCCTTGGTCTCAGAGGAGAAGATTTGTTTATGTCTGGAAGACCTGGGGTGAGGGACTCCCTGCTCTGGCCTGTCACCCACACTTGGATTCACCTCTTCCTACATGATTCTCTTTCCTTTTGGTCCCATCCTTTAAGCTCTGCAAGTTCCCTAATTATTTTCTCCCTGACTCCTGCCTCTTCCATAGCACCGAGCTCCCTCCCACTCTATTATAGTTCTTTCTAGGTGTCCTTCCCCAATTATAGTCCCATTTCATGGAACCACTCATTAGGACTCCTTCCCTGGCCCCTATATCACCACTTTCCAAATACCATCTAAAATTACCATCCTAAGTACATCTGACCTTCTTCTCTGGTTCTGTCTCTAATCAGTCTTCTTCAATTAGTAACCCTCACCCTCCCTGCTTTTCTTTCCAAAACCCTCAGGCCAATACTGGCAAGTTCTAGGGGGCCCGGTATCTGGGCTGAGCATTGGGACAGACACAACAGTACTGGGCACAAACACCATGGAAGTAACTGTCTACCACCGCCGGGGTTCTGGGAGCTACATGCCCCTCGGTCACTCCAGTTTAGCCTTCACCGTTACTGGTAAGGATTAGGAAGGGGCAAGGCCAATCCTACAGCAAGAGAAGAAGGTGGAGCGGTTTGGCTGGATTGGAAGGGGAAAGGGGAAATGTGTATAATCTTAAAGGGGCAGAACCAGGACAACCTGGGCAAAGGAATATGGGGCTTGGAGCCAGTGAAGAGACAGTCAGCTTGGGGTTGAGGGGTGTGGCTGTGAAAAGCTGTGGCCCAGGTGTGGTTCTTACCTTTTCTGGTTCTAATCCCAGACCAGGTGCCCTTCTCTGTGAGTGTGTCCCAACTGCAGGCCTTGGATGGAGAGAACAAGCACTTCCTGAGAAACCAACCTCTGGTCTTTGCGCTCCAGCTCCATGACCCCAGCGGCTACTTGTCTGGGGCTGACGTTTCTTACACCTGGGACTTTGGAGACAGTACTGGGACCTTGATCTCTCGGGCACTTGTGGTCACTCACACTTACCTAGAGTCGGGCCCAGTCACTGCCCGGGTGGTGCTTCAGGCTGCTATTCCTCTCAGCTCCTGTGCCTCCTCCCCAGTTCCAGGAACCACAGGTGGGTTTGTGCCAACTGAAGAGGCCCCTGCCACCACAGCTGGGTTAGTGCCTACAGCGGAAGTTGTAGATACTACACCTGGTCAGGTACAAACTGCAGAGTCCTCTGGAACCACAGCTGTGCAGGTGCCAACCACAGAAGTTTTAGGTACTACGTCAGTGCAAGTGCCAACTGCGGAAGGCCTAGGTACCACACTTGCAGAGGTGCCAACTGCAGAGGCTGCAGGTACGACCCCTGAAGTGTCAACTGGAGAGCCCTCTGAAACCACAGTTGTACAGGTACCAACCACAGAGTTGGTGGAGACCACAGCAGGAGAGGTACCCACACCTGAGCCTGAGGGTCCAGATGCCAGCCCATTCATGCCTACAGGAGGTATTACAGGTAAGAGGGCCAACGTGAATGAGGTTTATTGAGGTGGGGCATTTGTGACTAAAGACTGAAAGACTTCCCCAGGACCCCGTTGTTACTCAATCCTTTGCCTAGCAATGGGGTCCCCTCAGAGGCCTCACTGGTTTTAGAGCCCTCAAGTCCCTCTTAAGGCCATGGAATAGATGTGTTCAGGAAGTCAGGCCTTTCCCTAGGGCCTGGGGAGAGAGCTTGTTGCTTCTTTATCCCTGCGAGCTGTTCTCTGAGGGACAGGCCAGGGAATGACAGACTGTGGTTATTTATATAATATTTATATCTCATTTTCTGCTCAAGCCAAAAGGCATAGAAATTTTTTCCAGATTCTGACACCATTTCCCACCCCTGGATTCTCTTCCCAAAGCAGATCAGTCTGAAAACGGGAGAGTGAGATAGTGACACTCAGATGAGTTAAACATATGTTGAGTATCTAGCCTAGGGCCTGGCACAGTGTGGGGTATAATAAATACTTGTGATTTTTAAAAACTCTAGCTCTACCCCATCTGAGATGGTGGGGCAGTAATTTCTCCTTCAGGGCCTCAACTTCCTTATCTATACCATGAGCTTTTCCAGGTCTTGTCAGATTCCAAGCCTGGATCCAGGCTCTTCTGGGAACAAGCCTGCTAGGCTTCTGTTTCCAGGTGAGTCATTTGTCTATTGACTTCTCTCCTCTCCTCTCCTGCCAGGCTCCGAGAGCCCCCTGTTGGATGATACAGCCACCGTAATCCTGGTGAAGAGACAAGTCCCCTTGGATTGTGTTCTGTATCGATACGGTTCCTTTTCCCTCACCATGGACATTGTCCGTGAGTCTTGCCTGCTGTGGGGGCAGGCAGAGGGAGGTGTGGGCTGTCTCAGGTTGCCAATGGGAGATACTGCGGAAGGAGTTGCTCACATAGGCAAGAATACCTAAATCCTAGAGTTTCCATTTGAAGGCATGGGGATGGGATTAGGGAAGCAGCCTAGGATTTCCTGTCTGTGGGCCTTTAGGGAATCCTGATGGAGGAATCTCAGGCTTAAAATCTTACAACTTTGCAGAGGGCATCGAGAGTGCTGAGATCCTGCAGGCTGTGCCATCCAGTGAAGGGGATGCATTTGAGCTGACTGTGTCCTGTCAAGGCGGGTGAGTGTCCCATTGGTGGCCTTGAGAACTCCTGGGTTGACTGTTAACCTACTCTCTGGTATCAAGTGTTCCTTCCCAGACCTCCTGACATAAGATGTCACCTCTCCCAGGCTGCCCGAGGAAGCCTGTATGGACATCTCATCGCCAGGGTGCCAGCCCCCTACCCAGCGGCTGTGTCAGCCTGTGCCACCTAGCCCAGCCTGCCAGCTGGTTCTGCACCAGATACTAACAGGCGGCTCAGGGACCTACTGCCTCAATGTGTCTTTGGCTGATGCCAATAGCCTGGCAATGGTCAGCACCCAGCTTGTCATGCCTGGTAGGTACTTGGACAAGAGCAGGGATGAAGAGCAGGGCAGTGAGCAGAGACTATCTGGGAGCAGCCACTGAAGCAGAGCCTGGGATTCTATTCACAGGTCAAGAAGCACACCTAGGGCAGGCTCCTCTGTTCGTGGGTATCTTGCTGGTATTGATGGCTATGGTGCTTGCATTTCTGGTATACAGGTGAGAACCCCACCAACCAACTCACACTCCCTTATTCCTTATTTCCACCACTCACTCTTCCTCAAGAGGAAGTATGGTGTCCAGGAAAGAGTCCAAACTTAGAAGTTAAACAAGTGTGGGCTGCATTCTTGCTGGTGGGATCTTTGGGAAGTAGCTTAACCTTTTTGAACTTCTGTAAAGTAGGAAAACTAACACTTATCCTGTGGGCTGTTGTCAGGATTAGAGACAACGTGGATAAAGCATCTGGTTCTGAAGCAAGATGCAATAAGTGATTATATTGGTGACTTTTTAAAAAATATTTTTCATTGATTTTTTATAGAGAGGAAGGGAGAGGGATAGAGTTAGAAACACTAATCAGCTGCCTCCTGCACCAAGGTACATGTCCTTGACCGGAATCGAACCTGGAACCCTTGAGCCCACAGGCCAACGCTCTATCCAGAGCCAAACCAGTTAGGGCAGGTGACTATTGTTATTGGCAATATCAAAGGTGGAGGAGGTTGGGTGAACAGAGTTCTCCACCTGCAAAAAGGGCAGATCTCTAGGCCTGGAGTCCTCAAATAGGGGAGCTCGTAGGGAGAGGGGAATGGACAGAGGCTATCACAGAAACACGAGAGAATGAACCCTGTTGGTGAGGAGAAGGTTGGGGAGCAAAGATCAAGGCCAAGTAAACCTGAAATGTGGGCGCATCCTTTGGAGAGGCACAGACAAGGCTACCCTTGGCCATTGCTAACCAATTTCCTCCTTCTTATCCCATTATCAGGCGCAGACTTATGAAGCAGGGCTCTGCTGTCTCCCTTCCCCAGCTGCCACAGGGTAGCACCCACTGGCTGCGTCTGCCCCGGGTCTTCCACTCTTCCTCCATTGGTGAGAGCAAGCCCCTCCTCAGCGGGCAGCAGGTCTGAGTACTCACATGGAATGCCATGGTTTACCCAGGGTGGACAGCAATGCCTATCTTTTCTCTATTCGAAGGCTGCCATTACCTGAAATAAATACTCAGAACCTGATGCTGTTTTTTTCTTGCTTCTTGGGAGAATCTGTGTCATTTATAGAGTGAAGGTATAAAGAAAGGAGGTATGCCACTCACTTAATAGATATCCCAGTGAGGGGAAAAAAGTCATTTTATTCAGATGAGGCACTTTCAATGTATGTGTTTGTGGTGTGTGTGTGTGTATGTGTGTGTGCACACATATGCGTGAGAAATAGTGGAGGTGGTGCAGGATAATAAATACTGTAAGTTTGAAGGAACACTGCCCTGAGCTGGCAGGAGGGTGTGGCAGCAGTGTACAGAGCCTATGGAGTAGAGTCCAGGGAGGTGGGTACAAGGCTGGCTTGGAGGCTGAGGTGTCCCACTTAACACAAGAAGCCGAAGAAATTGGAGGAGCGGGGTGGTGGGCCCATAAGCATGGGCATCTGGTTCCTGTGGGTGATCTTGATCTGGAAGGGAAAGGGGCATGTTCAGATGCAGAACCTGCTGTCTTGGGACTGCAGTGGCAGAGATTTGGGGTAAGACTCGTGGGTTGAGGGTGGGTTGCTGGGGTCCAAGATAAGCCATACATAGTAGGATGGCCAGGGGCTGGGAAGTCAGGGTGTAAGAGGAATGATGCACAAGGGAACTTCAGGCATCGGGAGGAAGTAAAGCTATGGAATGGAGATTTAGGATCCATGGTGCCTGAGGGTTGTTTTTGGCAGGCATAGGCAATACTCACCGTACAGGGCGACTGCATCCAAGGTTCTCCATCAATTTGCATGGGAAGGGTTTTCGTGGTGCTGTGGGAGGCCAAGGCAGATTGGTGGAGATTTCCTTACCAATCAAATACCAAAATCTGTTTCTTAGGTTGGCTTTCAGACCTTTAGCACTGAGATCTAGTACAGCCCCTCCCCACCATTCCCATGACCCGAGGTGCTCCCGGCCCAACTCCTTCCCTCCGAGCCCCTGGCCAGAGTTTTCCTTACTGAAAGGTGATCTCCGAGCACTTGGCCAGCCGACGTCCAGCATTTTTGAGCTTGGTATAGATCTGACCCATTTCAATTGCACCCTCCAGCCCTACTACTTCCAACCGCTTGTCACTTGGGTCTGGGGGTGGAAAGTAGTGAGATAGGTTTTGTAGAAGCAGAGTGTCTTCAGAGAGAGTTACACCTTCCCTTAGTGCCGCTCACTCTACTTCCAAAGCTGCTCCTCTCACCTGGTACACTGGTTTTCAGGATGTCAGGGTCAGTGATGACTTTAGCTGCAGAACCTAAGGCCTGGTTGATGCCATGGATGTCCCCATGGGGTCTCTTGGTATCACCCCAGAGGTTGGATCCACCATGTGTGCTAGGAATGTTCAGGACTGCAATGCCTTCTAGAGATAGAGAACTCAGATCCAGTGGTTTCCCACAGATCTGAGGGTAGGAGAAAAGAGATCCTTACTTCAAGACATAATCAAGGGCATGACCTCTTCCTCCACCAAGTGACAAATAGGGAAAGCCAAGATTTTGAGTTTTGCAAGGGATGGAGGGAAATAGGGACTGGTATATCTTGAGAACTTGGGAATTCAAAATTGGAGAACTAGGTCAAAGCAAAGGTTCAAGAATATGGGAAGTTCTTGAGGCACCTGTGTATGGAGAAACTAAGATATAAAAAGCTGAAAAGGATATAGGGTTAGGTTTCATCATACCCACCTCAACTGTCAAAGACTCCTCCAGCTTTTTGCATGTTGAGAAGATGGATTCAGATGTGGCAAATTCGAAATACCATAGCTTGTTCTTCATTCTGTATCAGCCCCAACACAAGACCCAGTAGGGAGGGGACAAATTATGTAGTTGGCAGCTACAGGGAAGGGCATCAACCTCCTGACTCTATACCCATGCAGAACAGGGTACCTTTAGGTTGAGGGCTTTCCTAGAGGTGTCACTGCCCATACAAGTGCTCTGGTCACACTTGCCCACACTGGTCCCTGCAACTGTGTATACCTACCCCCACCCCCACTTTCTCTCACCTGCTGTTGAACTTCTCAGGATATTTCTCTCGCATCATGTGGAATCGGTGAGCAATAGAGGCATCCTGGGGAATTCAGGGCATGTAAGACCAGAGGCCTGCCTCCTCTCAGCACAGAACTTTCTTCAACTTCCCCATTTGGGAGCAGTATGCCTCATGTTCTTTTCTTGCAACTCACACCACTGGGCCCCACCCAAAATTTTCCTGTGTATAGCTTCCTTAACTTCTACCTTCCCAGCCTGCCCTCCTCCAGCCTGCTTAACCCCTACTTCCTCCCTTCCCCCATGCCCACTCCACTGACCACACCAATGGAGAAGTAGTTATTGATGATTTGAAAGGGGACCGGGTCACACTTTTCTTCAGTTTTTTGGGGTATCACCTCTACAGACCATCGATCCATATGTACCACCTTACTCGTCTCTAAATCCTTGAGGATCTTCCCCAAATTCTGTCCCTCATAGCCTAGGGAGGGGGGGGAGAATATAGGTTAGCATCAGCCCTAAGTCTCAGGGGGACCTCCTCTTAGCTCCTAGCTCCACAAATTCCCTGGGATCCTCTGCCCTGATTCTGCAGACCCTCCCAGCCCTTGCCAGTGGAAGGGAAGGGTGCCTGATTCTGTTGACCCTTTCCTCCACACTGTAATGGAGGATGAGTGTTCTCAATGTGTGTACCATTCAACAATAATGCAAAGTTCATCTGAAAGACTAGAGAAAATAGCCAGAAAAATGTTTAAATGTGTGATGAATGGGGAAAATTCTCTCTCTCTCCCTCTCTCTCTCTCTCTCTCTCTCTCTCTCTTTCCCTGACACTCTCTCTGTCTAAACAATATGGTAAAAGTAAATAAAATAAAAAGTAAAGGACAGAGTGTCCAGAAATAGAAGGAAGTATATGAGAATTTAGTATATGATCACATTTCAAGTAAGCAAGGAAAAGACAGATTATTCCATAAATGGTGCTGGGTATAAAACTTACTCCTTATACCAAAATAAATTCAAGATGGATCAAAGAATTTAAATGTAAAAAAAGGAAGCAGAATTTGTACTAGAAGAAAACACAATGTTTTAACAATTTTGAGTGGAAAAGGCCTTTCTAAAGCATAATACAAAGCTAGGAGCCAAAAACGGGAAAGACTGATTAACACAAATATATTAAAATTAAAAACTTCTGTATGGTTAAATAAATAACACACTTAAAAAAACAAAAGACAGCTCTAACCAGTTTGGCTCAGTGGATAGAGTGTCAGCCTTCGAACTGAAAGGTCCCAGGTTCGATTCCAGTTAAGGGCATGTACCTTGGTTGTGGGCGCATCCCCAGTAATGGGTGTGCAGGAGGCAGCTGATAGATGTTTCTCTCTCATCGGTGTTTCTAACTCTCTATCCCTCTCCCTTCCTTTCTGTAAAAAAATCAATAACATATATTTTTTAAAAAGCTTACTAATTTTATATTTATAAAATCAATAGAAAAATTGGCAAATAAGGCTAACAAGCCAATCACAGAAGAAATACAGCCCTAGCTGGTTTGGCTCAGTAGATAGAGCATCAGCCTGTGGACTGAAGGGTTGTGGGCTCAATGCCCAATAGAGAGGTGTGCAGGAGGCAGCCAATCAATGATTCTCTCTCATCATTGATGTTTCTATCTCTCTCTCCCTCTCCCTTCCTCTCTGAAATCAATAAATATATATTTAAGCCTGGCCATGGGAGATCATGGTTCAATTTCTGGTCAGGACACATGCCTGGGTTGCAGTTGATCCCCAGTGTGGGGTGTGCAAGAGAAGCTGATCAATGTTTTTCTCATCATTGATGTTTCGATCGCTCTGTCTTTCCTTTCTTTTCTGAAATCAATAAAAATATATCCTATATAATAAAAGGGTAATATGCAAATTGACCCTAACAGCAGAACAACTGGGAATGACTGGTCACTATGACACACACTGACCACCAGGGGGCAGACGCTCAATGCAGGAGATGCCCCCTGGTGGTCAGTGCACTCCCACAGGGGGAGCTCTGCTCAGCCACAAGCCAGGCTGCCAGCTGCCAGCACAGCGGTGGAGAGTGGAGGTGGGAACCTCTCCTGCCTCCTCCGCAGTGCTAAGGATGTCCAACTGCAGCTTGGCCTGCTCCCTGCTGGCAAGTGGACATCCCCCAAGGGCTCCCAGGCTGCCAGAGGGATGACTGACTACCAGCTTAGGCCCGATCACCCGGGGAGCAGGCCTAAGCCAGCAGGTGGACATCCCCCAAGGTGTCCCAGACTGCGAGAGGGCACAGGCTGGGCTGAAGGACCGCACCCCTCCTTGAGTGCACAAATTTTTGTGCATCGGACCTCTAGTTTTTAAATAATAATGAAAACTTTTTATTTTGGTGGGGGGCCATGCTAATCTTCTCTGTATCGTTCCAATTTTAGTATATGTGCTGCCGAAGCGAGCACTGAAAACATATTTTAAAAAAAGAAATACAAAGGGACAATATGCATATTAAAGATGCTCAAATTGACAAAGTATAAAGAGATTGAGAAAATCAAATGTTAAAGAGATTATGAATAAGATGGCACTCTCATTTGCTGTTATATTGGGAGCATATATTGGTATTTCATTTTTGGAAGGCAATTTGGCAATTTTTATCAAAATGTTATCAAATTTTATCAAAACATATCCTTTGATGTAGCAATTCCACTTTTAGGAATTTCACTTTCAGAAATGAACACACATGTGCACAGCAATAAATATAAGTTTACTGAGGGATTTCTAAAATAGCAAAATATTGGAGAAAATCTAAATGCCCATCAGTAAGGGAAGGTTATATAGATGGTGGCAAATCCACGCCATGAAAAAATGCACAGCTACTGGATGCAAAATGAAATCTATAGGTGCTAACATGGAAAGATCTCCAAAACACAATATACAATGAAAGAACCAGAAAAATTTGGATAGCATGACCCCACTTACGTTTGTTTAAAAGTTCCATGTGTATGTGCATGTGAAAACAGAAAAATGAGTGCAAATAGAAAACAGTGGGAGGAATGTGGAATTTGGTGAGGAGTAAGGAAAAAGAGACCTATATGTGAAGACTTACACATTTCACTTTTCAAATTTTTTTACAGTGAAAATGTACTGATGTATTACTTTATTTTTCTTTTTAATATGGAATGCTTCACAAATTTGTGTGTCTTCCTTGCACTGATGCCATGGTAATCTTCCAATTTTAGTATATATACTGCTCAAGCAAGCACTATTTTTTTTAAAAAAAGAAAATAGTGAATCAACTGTTAAATCTTTATGCTCTTGGAGCCAGCAATTTCACTTCTTGAAATCTCTCCTGGAGAAATTCTCACATCTGTGTGCAGAGATAGATGTGCAGTGTTCACTGCAGGTGGTTTGTAGTAAAAGACTAAATGCTACCCAAATGTCTATCAATAGGGAACTGGTTAAATAAATTATGAAAGGCACTTTCCCTACCGGGAGTATATCCATGCTTTTCTTCCCCAACAGGCATGCCTCTCCTAAACTCTAACTGTCCCCACAAGACTTGCAACCAGGGGAGCCATGGGCAGCAGCTGCTCCTCCAGGGCTAACCCTCTGAACCTGTTTCCAAGGTCCCGTTTTCTCTGACTTTCCAGTGAGCGAAAGCAGCCCCACCTTGGCTCACTTCTTTTTTTCCTATAATTTCTTTTTTTAGTTCTAGAGAGCTAAAGCAGCCTCGCCTCATCTGTCTCCTGTTGCTTCTTCTATCCTAAGCCCTTCCTCATTTCACTATTCTTAGCTTTAATAAACATACCCTCAAAATAAAATAAATAATTAAATAATGACATTCACAGAATATAGTGCTATTCAGTAATAAAAAGAATGAGGCAGCTCTAGCAGGTTAGTTTTGGCCTGAGGAGTGAAGGGTACTGGGTTCGATTCCAGTCAAGGGCACATGCCCAGGTTGCGGGCTTGATCCCGAGTAGGGGGCGTACAATCAATGATGATCTCTTATCATTTGATGTTTCTATCTCTCTCTCCCTGTCCCTTCCTCTATGAAATCAATAAAAATATATTTAAAAAAAGAAATATAATGACAACCAAGATGAACTGTTTAGTTAAAAAAAAAAGAAGAAGAAGAAAAGCATCTGTAAAATGACCTGGTTGTTTAAATACAGATTAGTATGTGTCTAGAAAGAAAACCATGTGGAAATAGACTCCAAAACTTTAGGGAGTAGATTACAGGGAACTTTCACTTTCTTGGCATGTATATCTGAAATGTTTGAAGTATATTTTACCACAAGCATATATTATTTTTGTAATCAGGAAGAAAAAAATTACAAAATTGGGTCTTCACTTCCTCACATTCCATTGATGGTTCAACCCACTGTAATTTGCCTTTCACCATACAACCCTGCTGAAACACTTTTGGCAAAGATTGCCAATGAGTCCTGCCAAAACCAATAGTATATCTTTAGTTCTTATTTTAACTCATGAAACTACTTACTTGGCTTCAAAACTAGCACTCTCTAAGTTACAGAGGACCCTCTCTAATTGCTCCTTCTTAGTCTCTGCAGTAGGCAGGATAATGGCCCCTCAAAGATGTCCACATCCTAATCTCCAGAGTCTGTGAATATGTTGCCCTAAATGGCAAGCAGCTTTGAATGTGTGATTAAATTAAGGATTTCTTAAATGGGGAGATTATCTAGGTGGGCCCCATGTGACCATGGGGGTCCTTATAAGTAAAAAGAGGACACCTAGAGCCTCTAAACAAAACACAGTCCTGCCAGCACCTTGACTTTAGTGCAGTGGGACTTATTTTGGATTTCTGATCCTCAGAACATTAAGATGATAAATTTGTGTTGTTTAAACCACTGTTTGTGATGATTTGTTACAGCAGAAACAGGTCACTAATACAGACTCATTAATAATTCATTTTCCTCTGCTCAAACCTTAAATAGGTTGATTACCAGGATCTTCCTGTCCTCATCCACCTTCTCTTCTTAACTCTTTTCCTGATAACTCTTCTATTCTCCCAATGTCAATTACCACTCAGGAGCAGACACTCGAACATGTGTCTTCAGCCCTGACTTTTCTCCTAAATTCTTAACATTGACTTCTAACTTCTCACCGCACACTTCCATCTGGGTGCTCCATGCAGCGTGTCTAAAAATGAATCTTTCTTCCTTAAACTGGTCCTCCTCCTGTATCCCATGTCTTAATAAATGCCATCCCATCTGTTCAGCCCACAGATCTAGGAAATGTCTTAGACTGGTCTTCACCTCCTTCTCCACAACCCATTAGTTACCAAACATTGTGGCTTCTACCTCATGGCCCTGGTTGGAGTGCATGTGAGAGGCAACCAATCGATGTGTCTCTCTCTGTGTATCTCTCCCCTTTCCTTCCACTCTCTCTAAAAAATCAATGGGGCTTTGGTCGGGTTGGCTCAGTGAATAGAGTGTTGGCCTGTGGACTGAAGGGTTCCATGTTCGATTCCAATCAAGGGCACATGCCCGGGTTACAAGCTTGATCCCCAGTGTGGGGCGTGCAGGAGGCAGCCAATCAATGATTCTCTTTCATCATTGATGTTTCTATCTCTCTCTCCTTCACCCTTCCTCTCTGAAATCAATAAAAATATTTTAAAAAGAAAACCAATGGGGAAAATATCCTCAGGTGAGGATTAACACAAAATAAAACAAACAAACAAATAAATAAAATCTGGCCAAAAATTTACATTGTAATATGTATTCAAAAATATTCCTGATTTCTGGAATAATATTTTATATAGAGGTTATAATATTTTATTTTACTTTAAATATATTTTTTTCTTGATTTCAGAGAAGAAGGAGAGGGAGAGAGATAGAAACATCAATGATGAGAGAGAATCATTGACTGGCTGCCTTCTGCATGCACCACAAAAGACTGATCCCACAACCGGGGCATGTGCCCTGACTGGGAATTGAACTATGATCTCCTGGTTCATAGGTTGACATTCAACCACTGAGCCACACTGGCCAGGGTATACAAGAGTATAATATTTTATATATTTTTTTCATGAGTTTAAGAGCTTCCTATGGTTCAGGAATTACACATTCAAATGCCTCAGTTGTTAGAAAGATAAAGTGGATGAGTGAGTAGTAGAAAGCCCAGGGATTGTGGCGAATTGAAGAATACATAACCCACTTCTTAGAAATAACCAAAGTCAAAAAAATTAAAATGCTGCAAGGTAGACAATACAAATAATTTCTGTGGGCTGTCAGCTTACAATCTCCAGCAGGATGAATTTAAAAACTCCTCAGCACAGCATTTGTGACCCTCCATAATCTGGACTCTAGTACACTCAGTCCTCCTCCCCATTCCCTATTTCACACCTTATGTCCCAGTCACAATGAATGATTAACACTTTTCCCTAATGCGCCACCACATTATTTGGCGGCTCCAATGGTTTTACATAATTTCTTCCACTTAAAACACTTTTTACTCTCCTTCACAGACCCCTATTCTATAATCTCCTGTGACATCTCAGAGCTGACTTTGAATCCAACAACTCAGCTCCAAGATACCTCAAACTCAACCTGCCCCACACTGACGTCCTTAACTACCAATGCCTTCAAGTCTTTCTCTTTGAAAGTTGCAAAAGACTAGAAATAGGAGTGCAGTTAGGAGACTGTTGCAATACACTTGGGAAGAAATTACAATGAATGAATACATGACCTGATTAACTGGTTGAATGAATGGGTGAGTCGTGGCCAATCTCCCTACTAGTTCCATCACTCCACATCTGGCTTACGTATTTTTTTAAAAATACGCTTTCATTGATTTGAGAGAGAGAGAGAGAGAGGAAGGGACAGGGAGAGAAAGAAACATTAATCTGCTGCCTCCTGCTTGCCTCCTACTGGGGATTGAGCTGCAATCCAGGCATACGCCCTGACCAGGAATCGAACCAGCAACCTTCCTCTGTGCACAGTACAATACCCAACCAACTGAGCCACACTGGCCAGAGCTGCCTTAGCTCTTATACAACCTTTCTTATTCCCACATTGTCCTCCCTCTACCCCCACTTTCCCTGATGCTCTGGGCCCTAAGAATTGGTTGGGAGAAATAGAAAGAGATTTTTAGATTTATAGGGAAGAGAACCATCACCCTTGAGCCTCCTAAGTTCAGATTGTGATCCTTGTTCCTTCCACAGCTCCCTTTTTTTGGGACAATCCACTTTGGTACCCGCCCATTTATGCCTCTTCTTCCCAACCCTCTTTGTACACCAGATGCCTAGATGCTTTCTAGGTGTCTTTCCCTTGCAACCCAACTCCACCCATTACCAAGAAAACATTTCTACTCATTTACCTCCTCCCCATCTTAGACAACGAGCTAGATCATTTCCAGTGCCCAGGGGTAACACAGCAACAGGAGGCACAACAGGCAAGTTGGCTTTGTCTGGGGAGGCAGGTGAAGAGATGCATGGAGGGAGTTAGCTCTGGAAGGTCACTGCCCGAGTGCCCTGCCTGGAATGCTCCCTGCACTGACCAATGGTCTCGAGGATCCAGCCTACTGTGCCATCTCCACCACACACCAAAATCCGGCAATCGGGAACTTCTCTGAAGAATCTAAGCCTGAGACAAAAGGTGAAAGAGAAGATGAGGAACGATAACTGGAATGAGGCTACCCAACTCCCGGACAGGCAGATTACTTCTTTTTCAGACTTTCCTTATAATCCCCTTCTCTTATGCCAGAAGACTTATCTCTACTAAGGGCAGAGAAAAGTTACAATGGGGATAGTTTATATCCACTCCTTAGTAGTTAGGGAAAATTGGTATCTCCAACCTTTGAGAGCAGAACAGTGATGAGGCAGAACAGTTAGAGGACAGAATACTCAGTGACCTTAGTAAAAACAGCATTCTGAATTGGCCCTCCCCTCCCAACATGCAATCTTTCCTGTTCTCTCAACATACACAGATAGGCAGACACACACAAACAACTTACACTCACCCTGGCTCAGGACCATCCTTTAGGAGGTTGAACACCTGTCGAGGGTTTAGCAGATACTGGAATTTCCAAAGCACCCTGTTTGAGGGAAAAAGGAAAGCTCATGGCAGAGGATGGATTTCTGTACCCCACCTTCTTGCTGTCCTCCTCAAGGAAAGTCCTCTCCATACACACAGATTCCAAATCTCTGTCTGTCTTCTCCCTTCCTCTCAAAAGACCCAGTATTGTTTTCTCACCTCTCTCCCTGCTTCCCACCACTCTTAGGATTGACAAAGACCAGAAGTGGGTGGGTATTAGCAACAGGGTCAATCTGCATGGGGGAAGAAAACAAGGATAAGGAACACAGGGTTTTGTTAGCATTCAGATGGACCCTGGAGACAGGGACAGAAACCATCCTCCACCACATGAAGCCCAACCCTCTCAGCCTTGTACCCGCAGAGCCTCAAATGTGCTCAAATTTAAATCATCCACAATCTTCTGGCTTGTTTTGCTACTTCTTTGCTCCTGTCCAGAGGCCTAGGAAGGGAAGCAAAAGGAAGGAAAACTGGGTCGTGTGTGAATTGCTAAACAGATGAGAGTTTGACTCAAGTACTAAAAGTATAAGCTTTCTGCTCTAAATGGCGTTGTGTGTATGTGTATTTTAAATCGAAGAAGCACTCTTTTTATTCCCCCAGATATTTTTTTCCTTCCTGTGCCAGGGTGGGGCTTCTGGAGAGCAGGCACAATTCCCCAGATTTCTACTTCATCCCCCCAGGAGGGCTCCAGTGAAGGAAAACCATCCCCCACCACATGAAGCCCAACCCTCTCAGCCTTGTACCCGCAAAGCCTCAAATGTGCTCAAATTTATATCATCCACGATCTTCTGGCTTGTTTTGCTACTTTTATGCTCCTGTCCAGAGGCCTAGGAAGGGAAGCAAAGGGAAGGAAAACTGGGTCGTGTGTGAATCGCCAAACAGATGAGAGTTTGACGTGAGTACTGAAAGTATAGGCTCTCTGCTCTAAATGGCATTGTGTGTATGTGTATTTTTAAATCGGAGAAGCACTCTTGTCCCCTCCCAGCCGCTTCCCACAGGTCTCACCAGGACACTGGGATAGATGGAAGATGGGGGCAGGATGTGATCCCGGAGCAGCCCACAGTCACACTCATGACCCACAGCTTGCAGGCAGTCATCATGGATCTGAAAGACAAGGTGGGCTTGGAGAGATCATGGAAGTAACCTCATCACTTCTCAACTTGAGGATCTGGTACTGAAAAGAGAGCCCTTAGCGGCTGTAAGGGATAAGCTGTCTGGGAGGCGAGAAGACTAAAGACTAGCAGTGAAGAGAGGGCAGTTTAAGCAGGGGCCTCAAGGCGCGGCCTGTATACAAAGCATCCGAACTGACCTCTAGGTGGCACCACACACAATGCAGCCCAACTAGACCGTGGTAGATCCGGATTTTTTTCTGACAGCGGTCGCATCTTCCAGATACACAGCCTCCTCGCACCCACACATGTGATTGAACCTTGGGGAGAAAGGGAATCCCAGTCTGAGAGAGTCTGAGCAAGGACTGAAGAAGGGTTGAGGGTAACAATGGGCCAAGGGCTGGGGCCAGGCTGTGGATGGTGATGGGGTAGGCATGGGAGTCACTCACACCAATGTCCTTCCGAGACTTGGCATAGGTGCTGACTTCACAAGGCAAAGCCTTCATGGCACACTGGTCGTGAACGGTGTACTTACAGACTGGGCAAGGGGGAAGAAGATCAGAGCCTTAGCTAAAGCCCCTCTCTTTAGTTCCTCCTTACCCAGGGGTGAGGTAGGATCACTCACTGAAACAAGACATATAATCCCTGGCTGTGAGGGTATGGTAGATAAACAAAGTTTGGGGTGGGGACTCACCTACAAGACCTATGCTTTGTGCTCACTCTTCCCCCTAAGAGAGCCATTGTTACTGCATGACTACCCCTACTCCCTCCATGTGCCAATAACTGAGTTGGATAATCCAAAGGAGGCCCAGATATAACAATAACAATAATAATAACTAATTTTTATTGTAGACTTAATAGTAGATACATGCACTTTTCTTGCAACAACTTATTTAATGCTCACAATGATCTCAATTTCAGTTGAGGAAACTAAGGCTTAACTAGGTCACATAACTACTCAGTGGCAGAGATCAGAATTCAAACCCAGGTTACACTAAGTTCAGAGCGCCATGTTCCCACAGATAGCTGGGCTGCCCCTCTGCTCCCACACTCTAGGGCCCCATCACTCACGGTTACAGCACAGGCCCTGTTTGCCAAGACCAATGCTTGACTCGCACAGGTTGCAGTAGACTGGTCGGGGGAACCTCTTAGGTCTCCACATGTGCTGCCCATTGTCCTTCAGGGTCTAGGAGGGCATAGTAAATGCTAGGGAGTGTCTAAGCCCTTAGAGAACCAATCTCTTGCAAGCACAACCCAAGGCAGCTGTCCTAACCTTCCTCACAAGTGTCTTCTACTCACCATCTCCAGGCCCAGCAGCACTAGCAATGGCACCGTAGTGGCCCCGGCCCGGAGCCACTCAGCCAGAGAGACAGAGCCACTGCCATCATAGTCAATCTCTTTCATCATTTCTTGAAGAATCTGAGCAGAGAATGGGGAGACTCTTGGTGTGAGTGGCCCCTCAGATCTGACACCTCCCCAAGGCCCCCTAGGAGACCCAGACCAGCCATCCTAGCTAAGAGTAAAGTAGGCTCACCAGGGAGAAAATACAAGAAGGGGCATGAAGGAAGAGCTGCCTTACCGGCTTCAGCTCAGACACATCCCAATCCAGGTATTCAGCCACTCGCATCATCTGTGTGATGATTTTTTCCACTTCCTGTGGGTCAAGAGAGTAAGAGCCACAGCCATATCCCATCTCACTACCACCACTCAACCCATTCTCTAGAAATCAGAGTTCTTGGATTCCACCCCAAACCCATCTCTCATTCTCAGGTGCCTATGCTAAGTCTATGTGTGTTCATATGTTTGCAAGGCAGTCCCCAATTCATGCCTCCAACCTCCTCTTTTAGAGGTCAAGAGCTTGGGACCTACTCCCAAATTTAGTTCTACAGGATTCAACTTCTCCCTCTAGCTTCCTCAACTTCTTAAGATCCTGGAAAAGTTGAGACAGGAGGGCACAGACAAATGGACACATACTCCCTTGCCCAGCATACAGGTCCCCCAACTCACTGAGCTGTCCAGGATCCCATTTCTGTCCATGTCGTACAGCTTGAAGGTGACTGTGGAGTGTTTTAGGGGGGCCAGTGTCAGTTTGTGATACCCAAAGAATTCATAATAGAATACAGGGGAGACAAAGAGATAGGGAGAAACCTTTTAGATGAAGAGTCCAGAGCTTGGGGTTGGGACTGAAAAAGGAGACAGAAGGAGAGGGGAAACAGGTCTGGATTCCACCCTCAGTGAACCTGATAGGGGAGATACTATACACCGTCTACATCCCAAGAACACCCCAGGCCATCTACATGAAAATGTACAAAACATAGGAAGTCGGGTGACTATGGTGGATGGCATTAGGTATAAGGAGTCTGGGGGAACAGAGAAAATGGGCTCACTCTCTGGCCCCACCTTTGTTGGGCCCTGTCGGTCTTTAGGAATCCTGAAAAAATTAGGGAAGGAAGGCTGGGAACATCCTCTCTCCCTTCACCTTTCTTTCCCTCCCCTAGTCCAGAATGGCAACTCACATTCTAGTTTGTCTTCTGGTCGGCCACCCTCCAGAAGGGAAAAGTAGCAGGAGACATCACTGAGACATACCAAATCTGGATACAAAAAGAACAGCAAATCTGAGGTTGGGGCTCCCTTCACTCTGGCTCTTCTCTTTTCCTTTTTTTGTCCTAACTCTTCCCTTTAACTTTCCTTCTTCCAACTCCCAGAGACCAGCAGGGCCAACCTCTACCTCTGACCCCCAACCCTAACCCCAGCATGTGACTCAATTCAGCTCTCACCCCAAAACCCATGACTTTTCTTCAGGAGGCTGGGCCCATTCCCACCTATGTGACCATACCTTTTTTTACAGTCTCTTTTAAGGAGTGACTAGTCTGGAAGGATTGAAACAGTGCCAAGCTTAGGTGACTGGGAATATCATCCACTTCCAGGTAGATTTTCAGGAATTGCTGGAATCCCTCATACCCAATGGCCTACGATGAGAGCAACCATTATCGTGGGGAGTCTGCAGGATGGGAGTTGGGGATTGAAGAATTGGGGATAGTGGGGACAGAAACTTCAGAATTGAGAGGCACCCAAGGCAGGAGTATAATTTCTTAGATTGAGTCCTACATTACTAGAATATCTTGCTTTGTCCTAAAGCAATAGGTGCAGTAACAATGAATGTTGGGATATGTCGAGGGAAGAGAGCATGGGTGGGCCCAGAATGGGGATCCCAATGGTGTAGCAAAAAACAAAGATAGGAGGAGTTGGTCCAGGAAAAGATTTACCAGCTGTCACTCACATCTTCTTGGACATATCCAGCCATTTCACCACCCTCAAAGAGCTTTAGGACATCACTGACCTTCTTGGTGGAGTCTAAGGTGTGAAGAGAGTAAAAGAAGAGCATTAGTCTAGTTTAGCTCTCCCTGCCCTCTGCCAGTGTCCCACCCAGACATCCAACAGGGAAAAGATTCAAGTGAGACAAAGAAAGAAGAAAGTCTGAAATACACAGAAATACAAAAGAGAATAACATTTCAGATCCTTCAAAGTGGTACCCCTATTTTTTCTTCTCTGTGACTTGGAGCAGGCAGTCAAGGTTCAGAGAAGGTAGATTGGGGAGCTGAGACCCCAGACATCTCCTCGTCTCCCTCTCCTCCCTTTCCTAGTCTTAGGCATATCTTAAGAGCTGACTGGTTCAAGATCACTGGGGGAACTGGGGGTGAAGGGGAAATTAAAGGGAGAGAAGGAGCGCTCTGGGGCAAGGTCTCCAGAATTAAAGGACTGAGAGAAAGACTCACATTCCATGTATTTTTGCAGCTGGGCAAAATCATTGGGGCTTATTAGGCCCCTCTCCTTGGCCATCTTCCTGTTTTTCAAAAGGATGGCCGCAAAGGCAGATTGGTAGTATAACTTATGGCGCCTGGATGCCGGCTTCCAAGGGAAACTCTGGAGGATGACAAGAGCATGTGGCTGAAAGAGCCAGCATGGTCTCTTGGGTTGTCAACACAGTTAATTCTCCACTCCCACTATTATTTCTGTTCTTTCCTTTTCTCCCAGTCTCTCCCTAAGTCTCTTCCGTTCTATGTGTTCCTCTCCATGTGTCTCTATCTCTCCCTGATAGTGTGTCCTTTGTCTCTGTTTTTGACTCATCTCTTTCTCTCCTCCATTTCTGGATCCTTCTCCAGCTCTCTAATTCCCTTCGCCCCTCAATCTGTCTTAATTCATCTCTGACCACCCTCACTTTCCCACCCCCCACACCCGCTTTCCCTGTGTGTATGGCTTCGTGGGTGTGTCTCTCGCCTGCTTCTACCTTTTCTCCCGCCACCCCTAATCTCTGCAGTCTCTCCCAAACCAGTGCTCTCCACGGCGGATCCCACATCCCGGCCCTCCGGACGGTTCTCACTTCGCTGCTGGCACACCTTCCGGGCCAGGACCCCATTTTGCTCCGCCTCCAGCCTCGGTCCCCAGCCCCGCTCTGCCACACACTCCCCGAGCCACCCACGCCCCGCAACGACCTCTAGCGCTTCTGACGCGCGCGACACAGAATCAACTCTGGCGGGGTCCCCAACCTTGGCCCCGCCTCGCCAGCGTCCAGCGGAGCTCGGCTGAGGAAGGGGGAAGCCAGGCACGTGAGATTGGAAGGAGTTAGGAGAAAGAGCCGAGCATCTATCTGCTTGGCTTCCCAGTTGCAGCAGGGTTGAACTGAATGCGAGAGTCTCAGATTCTGGGGTCTTCCTTCTACCCACCTGGGTTGGCTAATAGTGTTTAGGGAGCTAATTTTTAGCTATGGGACTCAGAGACCAAAGAGGAGCCATCATGAGGATCATGCTGACCACTGGCCTGGAGACCAAGTAGCAGAGGGCAACTTGCCTGAGGATTGAAAAACAGCAGTAACAATATCTCACATTAGTATAGCACAGCATAGCACCGTTTTGGAGTCAAACAGAACTAGGGTTAGTCATATCTGGGTTCAATTTTTGGCTCTGATACCAACGTCTGATTTGGCCAAATTACATCTATAAAATGGGGAGAACGATACCTATCTATCACAGTTGTGAGGATTGTCAAATAATGTATAAAAAGTACCAACTATAATGGCTGGCATGCAGAAGGCCTTCAAGAAACAGTAGTTTATTGTATTAACAATTGAAAGAAAATTCTATGAGATAAAAAAAATGATTGGTACAGTCATTCTATAGATGAAGAAACTAGAGCTCCAAATGGAGGTTGGGACTTCCCAAAGCAGGAAACAAAGCTTCAGTCCAAGAATTGTGTGGCAGGGGCCCCTGCTTGTCTTTCTGTCTCATAAATATATAATTTTTAAAAATTTATTTCAGAGAAGAAGAGAGAGGGAGTGAGAGACAGAAACATCCATGAGAGAGAATCATTGACCAGTTGCCTTCTACATGCCCCCTACTCGGATTGAGCCTGCAAACCGCCCCCCCCCGCCCCCCCCCCTGCAATGTGCCCTGACTGGAAATTGAACCCTGACCTCCTGGCTCATGTGTGGATGCTCAACCACTGAGCAACACTCTCCTCTTCACACGCTGCCTTTTAGTCTCACTGTCCTCCTTTCTGTTCTGCAAACATACCAAGTTCTTCCCTGCTCAGGGCCATGAGACTTACTGTTCTGTCTGCCTGGAACACTCTTCCATACTCGTGGGCAGAGCTGACTTTTTGCCAAAGCTGAAATGTCAGCTCCTCCAAGAGTACTTTCCTGATCATTCTAAAGTAGTCCCCTCCTTTGCCTAGCACCTTCCTTTGTTTCTTTTATAGAACTTAACACAACTAGAAATTATCTTGTTATTTTTTTCTTTAAACTATTTTTTACTTTTCAATTACAGTTGACATATATTGTATTAGTTTCATCCCAGTGATTAGACATTATATAACTTACTAAGTGATCATCCCAATAAATCTTATACCCATCTATTTTCTTTCCTGTTTATCTTCTCTTACTAAATTGTAAGTTCCACAAGGGCAGGAACTTATTATTTTTTAAATTCTATTTCTTTAATCTTTTGTTTCTTTTTAAAATATATTTTTATTGATTTCAAGAGGAAGGGAGAGGGAGAGAGAGATAGAAACATCAATGATGAGAAAGAATCATTGATCGGCTGCCTACTGCACACCCCCTATTGGAGATCGAGCTCGAAACCTGGGCACGTGCCCCTGACAGGAATCAAACACAGGGCTCTTCAGTCCGCAGGCCGACACTCTATCCACTGAGCAAACCGGCCTAGCCTTGTCAGTATTATTCATCACTGTATCCCCAATACCGAAAACAGTGCCGAGCATATAGTAGGTGCTCCATATTGGTTGTACAAATAGTTGTGTAAAGTTAGGGAGTCATATTTTGAGAATAATAATACAAATATGGTTAAAGGAGATGCCAGAGTGTCCATCTTGACAGTCAGGGGAATCCATGAGACAATTTGGAGCACATATTGTAGGTGCTAAACAAATATTTGTTAAGTGAATGAATAATGTTAAAAAGCACTTATTGTACTCCAACCAAGGCTCTGACCTTCTGCCTCCTCTCTGCCCACTTATTTAGGGCTTTTGGGTTCAGGCTCAAGGAGGTAGTTAGGACCTATGAGAATTTCTTTTCTGATGGTGCAAGAATCTACTCTGCAGTCTCTGCCCTTGGGGCATCTCTGCTGCCCACCTCTTTGTGTATACCACTCCTCTTCTGGGGGCTCTCTGGGAACACTTAGGAAGGGGTTCTGTGACATTGGTATTCTAGAGAAAGGACTCCACCCCTCTGGCCCTTTTCAATGACTATAATCCAACTTCTACTGCCAACAGATCTAATGAATACATAATAGTCTCATGGCTAATGGGGCCTGTATGGCTTAATTAGCCACTCTAATTACCCCTGGGAATTCTTAGATGGCTCCAAGGTTCTAGGACATCTGAGAGAGAAAGTAACAGGGAGAGAGCAAACAAGGGACAAAAGGACAATACTTCTCTCTTTTCAAAATGACCCTGCCTAGCCCCCCAGGTCTTACATGCAGTATACAGTAGTGGTGAGGAGCATGGGCTTTTGAATTAGATCGGCATGGATTAGAATCCTAGCTCTCGGGTGAGTTATTTCATCTCCCTGAACCTGTCTCCTCATCGATAAAACGGGTACCTAGAGAAATCAGTCACCATGTGGGGATTCGATAAGATAACACATGCAGCGTACTTAGTAAACTTCATGACACAGAAGCACTCTATAAATGTTAGATATTATTATGTTATTTTATTATAATACAAGGATGGTACCTAAAGAAACACACATCTGGAGTTTGGGGAAAATGATATCTTTGACCCAGGAAGGCATAAATACTAGGGACTCCCAATAGCAGTGAGGCCCACTTGTAGACCTTTCCCCGTGTCGGGCACAGACTGTAGTATTAGGATTCTGCACTTTGCCTATGGGAGGGTGAGGAGGTGGCTGCAAACTACACTGTTAGGGTCCAAGGATACTCCTGGGCTGGGACCTTGGGCAAAGGACTCCTGGGATCTGTTCAATCACCCTTCTGACTTTCCCCCTGAAAGTTTAGCTGCCCCAGTTGCTGAAAGGCAACAAACTGCAGGATCCTAGGACCTTTACGACCTATAACAAGTCCAGGTTTGTCCTCTGCTCCATCTCAACCCTGAGTCTACAACCTGGGCTAGTCCAGGCGACTGCTAGGGTTGGGAGGGTGGGGTCAGCTGCCAGCCGCCAGCTACTTGTGACTCACCCTTCCCTTCCCTCTGCTGGTTTCCCTGCCTGCCTCTTCCAACTTGGGGTGAGAGAGTTAGTTGACTCGGAGGCAGAGAATCATAGAACATCCTCAGAGCTGGGAGGAAACTGAGGCCCAGAGAGAGGGCAACCCTCTCAGGGTGACACGCAGCCTCCACACAGCCTGTCCTCAGTCCATTTCATTAAACCTTAGTGCCTCTGGTTTCCTAGATCTTACTTTAAACATCACATACTAACATTGCTGGTAACCGAAAGATAAGTATGAGTTCCAAAGCCAGCGCTAACATTTACTGTTTCCTTTCTCACCTCAACACTCATTGCTCACATTCCGAGGCCCGTAAGTTCACCATTACTCAAGAATCAGCTGTGCCTCACAACATTAAGGCTGACCCAGCAAGGACCCCCAAGGGCAGGCACTGGTCCTTGAGGGCCCAGGACTGAGCCTGGACTCCTGAACCCCTTACCCACACCAGATCCTGCATCCTCCCCTTTCCCGGGACCAAGGGAGGCTCTGTTCTTCCCTGCCCATCGCTGCCACTAGTTAGCAGCCCCCGAGGGGGAAGCATTTGGCTTGGCTTGAAGCCTCAAAATTCGTTAAACCTCCACAAACCTCACAGATGGCAGTGTGGCTTGATTAAGGGGGTGGTGTGTGGGGGTGGGTGGGGGGATCATTGTGTAGCACAGGAGGAAGTTCCCATGTTGGCACAGCTGGGGGATGTGGGCTCGTTCGCTCTGAGGGTGAGGAGATGCCCAGTAATGTGTGCGTTTCTTCCTCAGTGAAAAACGGGATGCAGACCCCGGTGGTTTCGGAATCCCGGTGACAGGTGTGGAGAAGATATGGGTGGGAAGTCGGGGACCAGGAGGCCAAAACAAGAAGCCCTCTCCACCGTGCAGCGCTGTCGCGGCTCCGAAACGGACTTTCCTCGCCCTCGGGTCCCTGGGAGCCGAGCCTCACCATCCCTCCGAGGCCGCGCGAGCGGGAGGGGAAGCTCTGGGCGGACCGCTGCCGCCGGGCTCCGGCCGAGCCCTCGCGCTGCCCCCGCGCCCCGGCGCTCACCCCGCGGGCTGCCCGCTCCAGCGGTCGCGCTTCCTCCGCCGCCGCCCCGCAGCCCTACCCCTGCCCGGGTCGTGCCCCGCGCGCCCCGCCCTGCAGCGCGGAGGGTCTCTACCTGCCTGCGGAGGGCGCGCGGCCGGAGCTACAGCGCGGGAGCCGGAGCGGGAGCGGGAGCCGGAGCCGGAGCCGGAGCCGGAGCCGGAGCCGGAGCCGGAGCCGGGATGCAGGGGCCGGGCGGGCAGACACGGCCGCCGCGGGGCCGCCCCTCTCCTGACGACACAGCCGCCCGCCCCTCACCCCGCCGGCCGGCCCGCCCGCTCGCGCCCGGGGCCCAGCCAGGGATGCCAGGCGGGAGGGGCCCGTGCGCCAGCCCCTCAAGCCTCACTCCCCCGCCCTGGCTTCCTCCCGGGTCCGGTCTGCGCCTCCAGCTCACATCCTGCCCGCGTCTCATCTGCTTCCCGCCCCGGGGCCGCTCTGCCGCCGCTTTCCCTTCCGTGCAGCCGCTCACAGCCTCTCCCTGCATTCCAGCCCCGGGGGGCCGCGGTCGGGGCTGCGCGCGGACGGCAAGGCGGGCAGCTGCCCCCCAGCCCGGTCTCCCCGCCTAAGTGCTGCTCCCCGAAGCGGCCTGCCCAACCCCTGTCCACCCACATGGACTAAGTCCGTTCCCAGGAGGTCTGTCAACAGCGAGGCCTCCCGACCCCCGCCACCCCCCCACCGTGGGCTCCACTACCTCCAGGACCCGCACCTCAGGACAACCCCGACCAGACGCCTCACACTTGTTCTCCCAAGTCCACGGACACTTCCTTCTCTCAAAACCCAGGTGGCGCCCTTGATTCTGGGGTGGAGGTTTAGGTGCAAAGAGCACCCTGGTCGGATCCACCCTTTCTTTATGCCCTCACCCTCCCTGCTGGTTACCTGCTGGTTCTGGCAGGTGGCATCGAAGGCCTTGGCCAAAAGCAGGGGTGGAAAGAGATCTTGTCAGCTTCTTTCTGGAATCTGTTCTGGAGTTAAGGCTCTGGGGGCAGCACCGTGGCAAGGGAGAGAGACAGAGGCAGGCCTAGGGACTTACTGGTAGGAGCTGGGGACCCTGGCATCCTGCTTCCTGGCCCCGCCCCGCCTCCCCCCTCCACACACACACACACACACACACACACACACACACACACACACACCCTCCTCTTACCCTTCATTGAAGTAGGGCACAATAACAAAGGCTTGAGTTCCTGGCATCTTGCCATTTACACCTGGTGGTAGAAGAAAGGGGAGGGGAGAGCCTGGCTTGGGAGGGTGTATGTGTGTTCTGTAAATGTGTGTGTGAGTACACACATAATACACACACGCATATAATATAGACATACTTCTACATACTTGGGTGGGGGTTGAAGGGGAGGAATGAACACACGAGGACCTCTGGTGGAAACAGGGGGGTGTAGCAGTTCTTGATTCAAGACAGGCTTGTTGGAAGAGACTTTTCCATTTTTATCAGAAATATAACTGCTGAGTAATGGGTTTGGGAGTATTGTTGCATCTGAACTGGAGATCTGAGGCAGGGGTTAGAGAGGGCCTGTCTCTCTGCTCCTGTGTCCCCTCCAATCTTAAAAAGACACGGGCCCTGCCACTCCTCATCTTTCATCTCCCCTTCCCATATGACCTTTTTACTCATAAGGAATCGTAAGTGCTTGTAAAGGCCTATTTTGCACCAGGGCCTGTACTTAGTTCTGCAAGACAGCCAGATACATAGCCTAGTTTAGGGGTACACCATAGAGTGGCTTGGTGTGTGCCGGTGTGTGTATGTGTCAAGTGCCTCCCCACTCGAACCCACCCTAAACAAGCATACAGTATCCGCTGGGAACAAGTCCCTGAGAGCCCCTTCCAATCACTTTTCTGCCCTTGAACCTCTCATCTGGAAATACTAGAATGCCCAAGCTGGTTTGGCTCAGCAGATAGAGCAACGACCTGCGGACTGAAGGGTCCTGGGTTTGATTCCTGTCAAGGGCACATGCCCAGGTTTCAGGCTCCATCCCCAGTAGGGAGTGTGCAGGAGGAAGCTGATTAACCAATCAATGATTCTCTCTCAGCATTGATGTTTCTATCTCTCCCTCTCCCTTCTTATCTGAAATCAATAAAAATGTATTTTTTAAAAAGTAGAAATACTGGAATGATACTGCTCCTTAAAGCACCCAGTTATGTCCCTACATGAAGTTAAAGAGTCGCCTTTTACGACATTATTTGAGACATCCACGTGAAGCAGGCGGTGATTTCTCTAGGGAGGAATGCGATGGCCTCAGCCTGGGCTCCTCTGTGTCTCCTTTAGAAACGGTGTCATGCCCCAAGTCAGTTACTGGTGGGGTATGATGGCGAAAGGCCAAGTAACACCTAAGGAGGAAGCGTCTGATGACTGACTGTAGTTCCAGGTGCTCATTTCTTTAATCAACCACATCATAAAAATCAGAAAGAGAGAAACCGCAGTGAACAAAGGGAAAGGAAAAAACAGCCGTGTTCTCTGCAGCCTCTCTTTCCCCTCTTCCTCCTCCTCCTCCTCAGGGTGGGGGGCCACTTCCGGGGCCCGGGGCTGGGGCCCAGGCAGGTCTGCTAGGCAGACACTAAGTTTCGCTTCCTGTCACCCTCAGAGCTGAGGCAGGATGTCGGGGGGCACTGAGCGGGGCCAGGGCTGGGTAGTCAACAGGGGCCGCTCAGGGTTCCCTCTTGCAGAAGGTTCTACAGAGCGGCTCTAGGCGAGCACTTGCACTCCTCAGGTGGTGCAGCCAAGGCCAGTGGCCCCCTAGTTTTTAGGGGCCTCCGCACACTCCTCCGGTTAGCTTAGTAACAAGACGAAGGACGGGGCGCCGGCCCGGCAGCGCTGCAGCGCCGGTGGGGAAAGAGCAGGGTTGACAATGGCAGTGTTACAACACTCGCAGGAACTGTGCAATGCACGCAAATACGTTTTCATTGTCTTTTTGAGACCTTCTGAGCTGGGCTTCTGCTGAGAGTCAGAGACGGGGAGGACAGGAAGGCAAGCTGTTACCCCCAAAACGTTTGAAGCTTCCTTTCCAAGCCTTAGGTTGTTCCTAGTTAGCCATTG
The DNA here is from genome assembly GCA_004026665.1 of Murina feae. Taxonomy (NCBI): domain Eukaryota; kingdom Metazoa; phylum Chordata; class Mammalia; order Chiroptera; family Vespertilionidae; genus Murina; species Murina feae. Next base: position 29,454 of record PVJC01001680.1, on the reverse strand, counting down.
CTCTCAGTGTGTGTGTGTGTGTGTGTGTGTGTGTGTGTGTGTGTGTGTGTGTGTGTGTGTGAGTTTTAAGTGGGGCAGGCAACTTGGTGATGGAGGTGGTCACGAACATTCGCCTCCTCCCTCCCCGGCCTCTGCGCTCCAGGTGGAGGTGGGCGTGAGCCCGAGTAGGGATGTGGAGAAAGGTAAAGCAGGGCCGATAAGGAAAAAACAGCCTGGGGGTGGGGGAGGGCAGCAGTGACACCTGAGGAGGGAACTGCCGCCGGCCCCTCCCAGGCTGGAGGGGAAACGAGTTTAGCAGGATTTCGCCCTGAAGCCACCACAGCTGCTGGAAAGAACGGGGGAGGGAGAACGTTGGGGTCCCCTCAGAATAGGAAGGGACAGGGCGGGGCGGGCCGCGGCAGGTGTGGCCGCCTGGGCCCGGGCTCCGGGCGAGTGGCCCGCTCGCGATCCCCGCCGCCCAGAGACTCGGAAGAGGTTGGTTAGAATACGAACTGGCCCCGCCCCGTGGCCTGCACCCTGCCCTCTGACCCCGGGCCCTGCCCGAGCCGGCTGCCGGGGTCGAAGGTCAGAGCAAACTCCTCACTTCGCCGCCCGGATCTGCGGGGCCGCCCCGGGGCAGGGCCGAGCCCCGGCTGCCTGAGGTCGCCCGGACGGTGACCGACCGCAGCGCCGCCCGCCTCGCCTCGCCTCGCGTCGCCTCCCCTCGCGGGTCTCTGTCCGGCGGGTTGAGCTGGGCGGCCGAGAGCAATCGGCGCGCGGTTTCGCCTGCCCATCTTCTAAGAGGATTAGGGGTCTTCCATTCGCCCCCAACACTAGTGCGCCTACCCCGGTGCATTCCGGAGTTTTCCCAGCCGGCTCCATGTCCCCAAGCCGTTTTGGGACTTGGGCGCAGACCAGGTCCTGACTATTCTTTTTCCTCATTTATCAGCCCCCCTTTTCGGGTGCAGGTGGGCCTGGCCCCCTTTTCCCTCGCAGGTCCTGTACGGACTAAGAGTGCCTGTGAGGAGAGGGCTGTGCCTCAGCATTCTTTCGGCGCCCAAGAGGACTGCAGCAGGCGCTCGATAATGGTCTCAGTGACAGTAAAAGAGCCCATTGTTTTTATTTTACTAACGTCTTCAGCTTCTACTCCTCCATCTTCGTCCATGAAATTGCGTACTCTCCCTTTAAGGCTAAAATGGTGGCATGCTACGATCGGGACTCCACTTCCGGTGGGGAGGGGGCGGGACCCCAGCCCGTTCACGCCGGAAGTGGTTTGCGCTCTCAAGATGGCGACTCCCTATGTAACTGACGAGACCGGCGGTGAGTGCGGGAGGCGCGGAGCCGTTTCTCTCCGGGCTCCCGGGGCAGGGGTTCGGACTTGGAAAAGGGTCTGTGCCCCGCCCATCCCGGGGCCCCTCCTTTGCCCCGCCCTTCGGACCGCCTTCCCCATTCATTCCTACGGGGTGCCACCTGCGCCCCCTTCTGGTCTCGAGTTTAGGGGTCTCTGCTTCCGGTCACCCAAACCTTGGGGTCCTTCAATGCTGGCCCCTACTCCAGACCCCTCACGGGCCTTTAAGGTTTTCTCTAGCAGCTGAAGCTTCAGTATCTCTCTTTTGGGTTCTCCAGCCTTGGGGGTTCCAACACCTAGTTCCCTCCAATTCCTACCTTCCCCTTCTTCCCCTCCCCCATCTTTTAGCTGTACCTGCTTTCTGCCCTACCCCAACCACATTTAAATTCTTTTTCTGGAAGCTGTATCTGTAGATCTCATTGCTCTGTGGTGCTTTTTCCACTTTCTCCCTCATCTTTATTGTTGGTCCAGAGGTGTGAAGGAATGAGGATCCTAATATAACTTTCAGCATGACTTTTCTCTTTGATGGCCCCACCCTTCTCTGGTGATAGTGATAAGAGTGGAGGGATAAGGTGGAAGAAGGCAAACCAGCAACGTGTCTTGTGGTCTCTCAAGCCCTCCATAAAGTTCATTCCTTCTGGCTAGAGAATTTCCAGTCTTGCTGATTGAAATACTGAAGTGTCTGCTGCATATATGAGCTTTATGTGTTGAAAACTGAAAATCAAGATTTTCATTGTGGTTTTGTCCCATCCTAATTTCCTCATCTTTAGAAAAATGTGCATAGGAATATCTAGTCATTGACAATCAAATGAGATAGTATATATGAAAGCAATTTATAACATGCTGTGCAAGGCAAGGTGTTACTGTTTTCTTTTTTTGTGAAGCCTTCACTGTGTATGTATAGTCTTCTGTAGAAGTGATGCTGTGCCTGTGCTGTGGTACATATGGTCTGTTTTTAAATGTGCCATATATGCTTCTTGCTTTGCTACTTTTCATGTTCTTTTTATCTCTCCTATGATATCTAATGACAACCCTGATCTCTGCTACCTCTCCATAACCTCACATTTTAAAGTGGTAGGTACAACCTTTCATGCTCTCTACTCAGTAGGTCCTTCTTCAACTAGCTTCTTCTTCTTTTCTTTTTATATCTTACAACTCTTTTAATATCTCAAAAAATTGATGAGAAACTTTGAGTGCCAGCAAAGCCATTTTGTCATTCCATAAATCAACATTAAAGATAACATTCCATCCTCTATCTGTATAACTTCCACATTTTTTTCTTATATTTCTTTTAAATACAATTCTTCTCTGTTAGTCTATATGCAATAAGAGTAAAAGTGCATTTGAGTCCCTGACCTAGTGATATTTTTACATTTGTGGCACCCATCACACCGTAAGTACATATTTAGTAATATCTCATTATACCTATTTATATTCTGGCATTTACTTTTTCATGCTATTCTAAATCAACTAGCTTCTTTTAATGTGTGCTTTGAAAATATTACTTAACTTCTAGTTTCCAGTACACTTCTTTATTCTTAACTGTTTTTTGTTATTGTTGTTACTGTTTTTTATTGACTTCAGAGAGAGAGAAAGGGTGGGGGGAGAGAGAGAGAGAGAGACAGACAGAGAGAGACAGAGAGAAAGAGAGAGAAACATTGATGTGAGAAAGAAACATCAGTCGGCTGCCTTCCTCACCCACCCTGACTGGGATTGAGCCCACAACCTGGGCATGTGCCCTGACCCAGAATCAAACTAGCGACCTCTTGGTGCGTGGGAGGATGCTCAATCAACTGAGCCACACATGCCTGGGCTTACCTGTTTTCTTAAACTGATGTAATGAAAATCCAGATATTGCATCTCACCCTACCTTCCCACCAAGGATTATCTTCTGATCTCTGTGACCATGTGGAAGAGGAGAAGGAATCACATTGTTTTTTTGCTTTCTCTTACTACTTCCAGATCATTGATCTACCACTGTCACACTAATACTCATGGAAGGTATTGCTTTTTCTCTAAAACCTCAGGGCCATCATTCTTTTCTTTCTCCCCTGTTTCTTGCTCTCATTCTCAGTATGTCCAGCACTTTTGGATACTTTGATCTTATAGTTCCTCAACATGAGATCATTAACTTCCCTTTGTATTTTCAAACAAGCTACACATCAGAGTCACTACAACTTGGACCTTACCTATGATACTGCTTCCCCTCATGTGCTCCCCGTCACTTATTTTTGCCTCCTTACTAGTCACTTTTTTCACTATGTCACACCCACAAGAACAGCGTTCTGCCCTCCTTAGGTTCTCTAGTTCTTGACCTTTCCCATTTCATTGAGTCTTATCACTACCTTCATGACTATCATTGATGCTGCCCTTGCTAGACCTCTGTGACCAGCCACTTTGGTAGTATCCTCATTGCTTTCTTCATTTGTTTTGATCTTCCATACAAGCAACTGTTTTCTTGGCTTCTATTGCCAGTTCACAGCATATAGCTAGAGAAAAAGCACAGACGCCAGCAGATCCAGTATAATATAACTTAATGTTAACTTCTGCCAAGATCACAATTTCTCTACAATTCTTCTTTCTTGATTTACAGTCTACCATGGTATCTTACAGTCTACCATGGCCATTTCCCCAACCTCTTCTGGCTCCCTATAACCTTCCCATTTATTTATTTATTTAAAATTTTTAATAAATTTTTATTGATTTCAGAGAGAAAGGGAGAGGGAGAGAGAAACATCAATGATGAGAGAGAATCATTGATCACTGCCTCCTGCACGCCCCCTACTGGGGATCAAGCCCAAAACTCAGGCATGTGCCCTTGACTGGAATCGAACCTGGACCCTTCAGTCCACAGGCCAATGCTCTATCCACTGAGCCAAACAGGCAAGGGCTATAACCTTTCCTTTTAATTCTCCCTCTTGTGGCAGATGACCTCACTTTCTATTTCATTGAAATATCAAGGCCTATAATTTCTGTTTCTTTCCTGTCCTCATTTTGATTTCCTGAATGTCAGTTCTATACGTACTATTTCCATTTCCTCACTGCTTATTTGTTCCTTAACTCTTTACAGTTTTTATATTTAGCACCAACCTCTCTCCTGAGTTGCCAATTTCCTTTTATAATTGTTTGGTAAATAGCTTTCATTCATGAATATACTGTCATACTTCAAATACAATCTGACCAAAATCAATACCAATTCTTTTTCCTTATTTCTTTTTTTTTAAATGTATTTTATTGATTTTTTACAGAGACGAAGGGAGAGGGATAGAGAGTTAGCAACATCGATGAGAGAGAAACATTGATCAGCTGCCTTCTGCACACCCCCTACGGGGATGTGCCTGCAACCAAGGTACATGCCCTTGACTGGAATTGAACCCGGGACCCTTCAGTCTGCAGGCCAACGCTGTATCCACTGAGCAAAACCAGCCAGGGCCTTTTTCCTTATTTCTGTTAAAGATACCATTATATTAGCCAACCAAAGATCAACTTTTTTGCATTCTTTCCCTCTTTTTCTCTCTCCTTAAAATGTTATTTTCTTCTTAAAATTTTAAATAGACTTTTTTTTAGAATATTTTTAGATTTAGAGGAAATAATTTTCTAAAATTTTTATTTATTGATTTCAGAGAGAGAGAAAAACATTGACTTGCTGTTCTACTTATGCATGCACTCAGTAGCTGCCCCCTGCATGTGCCCTGACCAGGGATCAAACCTGCAATCCTGGTGCATTGGGCCAATGCTCCAACGAACTAAGTTACTTGACCAGGGCCTAGATTTATAGAAAATTTGACAAGATGATATAGACAATTTCTATATATACCTTACATTCAGTTTCCCCTATTATTAACATCTTACATTAATATGGTACCATTATTGCAATTAATGAATCAATATTGATACATTATTATTAAAGCCCATACGTTATTCAGGTTTCCCTACTTTTTACCTAATTTCTTTTTTCTGTTCCAGGATCCCATCCAGGACACCACATTACATTTAGTTCTCATGTCTCCTTAAGCTTCTATTGGCTGTAACGGTTTCTCACACTTTCCTTGTTTTGTTTTGTTTTTTAATATATTTTATTGACTTTTTACAGAGAGGAAGGGAGAGGGATAGAGAGATAGAAACATCAGTGAGAGAGAAACATTGATCAGCTGCCTCCTGCACACCCCTCACTGGGGAGGTGCCGCAACCGTGGTACATGCTCTTGATCGGAATCAAACCTGGGACCCTTCAGTCCGCAGGCCGAGGCTCTATCCACTGAGCCAAACCGGTCAGGGCACACTTTCCTTGTTTTTGATGACTTTGACATTTTTAGGAATACTGGTCAGGTATTTTGTAGGGTACCCCTGTATTACAATTTGTCTGATGTTTTTCTCATGATTAGACTAGAGTTATGTGTTTTGGGAGGATTGACCATCGAGGTAAAGTGACATTTTCATCATATGTCAAGGGTAAATAATATCACAATGATTTTTTTACTGTTGATATTGACCATGACCACTTGGCTAAGGTTCTGTTTGTAAGGTTTCTCCACTGTAAAAGTAACTCTTTCCTTTTCCTTTTCCTACTGTATTCATTAGAAGAAAGTCACTGTTCATACTTTTTTTCATTCTTTAAAAAAAATTTTCAATGACACTTAACATTTAGTATTATATTAGTTTCAGGTGTAGAGCATAGTGGTTAGACATTTTTACAACTTACACTGTGATCCCCCCCCAATAATTCTTGTATCTACCTGACACCATATATAGTTATTACAGTATTATTGGCTATATTTCCTAAGCTGTACTTTACATTCCATGACTGTTCTATAACTTTCAATTTGTTTTTCCTAATCCCTTCACCTTTTTTACCCAGCCCCCTCAACTTCCCTCTCATTTGGCAACCATTAGTTTGTTCTTTGTATCTATGAATTTTTTTTTTGCTTTGTTGTTCATTTTGTATTTTAGATTCCACATTTAAGTGAAATCATGGTATTTGTCTTTGTCTGGTTTATTTGACTTAGAATAATACCATCTACGTCCATCCATGTTGTCACAAATGGTAAATTTTCATTCTTTTTTATGGCCAAGTAATATTTCATTGTATATGTGTACCACATCTACTTTATTCATTCCTTTTTGTTTGTTTTTTTTTGTTAATCCTTGTCAGAGGATATTTTTTCCATTTATTTTTAGAGAGAATGGAAGGGGGTGGAGAGAAAGAGAAATATTGATGTGAGAGAGACACATTGATTGGTTGCCTCTAACATGCACCCCAGCCACCAGGAATCGAACCTGCATCCCAGTTACCTGCCTTTGACTGGGAATCGGACCCATGACCCTTTGGTGCTTGGGCCAATGCTCTAACCACTTAGGAACACTGGCCAGGGCTATCCATTCCTCTTTTAATTGGAGCATTGAATCTATGTAAGTAATTATTTCTTTTCTTTTTTTATGTAGGTAATTATTGATAAATATGTAGTTATTGCCATTTTATTGTCTTCTGATTGTTTTTGTAGTTCTTCTTTGTTCCTTTTTTTATTCTCTTGCTCTCTTGTATGTTGATGACTTCTGTAGTGTTGTGTGTGGATTCCTTTCTCTTTGTTTTTGTATATCTCTTAAAGATTTTTGGCTTGTGGTTACCATGTACTTCATATATACTAAGCTCTGTTTATAGCACTCTTTTAAGTTGGTCACTTAAGTTAGAACATATTTCCAAAATTACTACCGTTTTTATCCCCTCCATGTTTCTATTTTTGTCATTATTTTTTACTTTTGTGTGTGTATATATATCCCATAATTTATTGTTGTAGTTACACATGATTTTACTACTTTTGCCTTTTAACCTTTGTACTAGCTTTAGTGTTAGTTGATCCACTGCTTTTATTGTTTGCCTTTATCAGCAAGAATATTTTGTTTTCTTTACAGTGTTCTCTTCCTTTTCTTTTAAAAAAAATATATTTTGTTGATTTCAGAGAGAAAGGGAGAGGGAAAGAGTTAGAAACATCAATGATGAGAGATAATTATTGATAGACTGCCTCCTGCATACCCCCTACTGGGGTTTGAGCCCACAAACTGGGCATGTGCCCTTGACCAGAATTGAACCTGGAGCTCTTCAATTCACAGGCCGATGCTCTATCCACTGAGCAAAACTAGCTAGGGCTCTTTTTTTTTCTTTTAATTTATTGGGTGGACATCTATAATAATAAAAGCATAATATGCAAATGGCCAAACAGCAGAACGACCATCCGGACAAACATGCTATGACACGCACTGGTGCCTGGCCAGCTAAGGTGGGTGTGATGTGATTGGTCAAGGGAGCCACCATTGCCCCACTATCACTCCACAGAGGGAGGTCTAGGCCACCGGCTGGTAGGGCGATCAACCGGGGGGCTTTATGATTGCTCCAAAGAGGGAGGCCTAGGCCACCCTCTGCGGGGCAATCAATCAAGGGGCTCTGTGGAACTGGAGGTGTGTGGCAGTGGGCAGCGCCAGGCCAAGGCAGGTGGGGGGCGAGGCCTTGGAGCCAGGGCTACAAAGCTGGCAGCCAGAGGAAGGAAGGCCTACCCTGCACGAATTTTGTGCATTGGGCCTCTAGTTGGTTAAAAAAAATTATACAGGTTTCAGATATACAATTCTACAATATTCTTTTTTAAAAATATATATATATTTTTTGATTTCAGAGTGGAAGGGAGAGGGAAAGAGAGAAACATCAATGATGAGCCCTGGCCAGTTTGGCTCAGTGGATAGAGTGTCGGCCTGGGGACTAAAAGGTCCCAGATTCAATTCTGGCCCAGATTGCAGTAGGGGGTGTGCAGGAGGCAGCCAAGTCAATCAGTGATTCTCTGTCATCATTGATATTTCTATCTCTCTCCCCCTTCCTCTCTGAAATTAATTTTAAAAAAAGAAAAGAAAAAAATATGGTTCCTTAAATGTTAAAATAAATAAATAAATAAATAAAGAAACATCAATGATGAGAATCATTGATTGGCTGTCTCCCACATGCCTCCATTGGGGATGGAGACCACAACACTCTATCCACTGAGCCAAACCTGCTAGGGCCTACAATACTCTTTATGATATTTTCTCATTCATGATTTTTTTTTTTCTTCTCCTTTCTCCCTCCTTCTCCCTTTTTCTTTCTTCTTGATCCTTTAATGGTTTTTGTAGTACTGGTTTGGTGGTGATGAACTCCTTCAGCTTTTTCTTGTTTGGGATTAATACCTACACTTGAAAAGTAGAGAGTTATGCTCCTTTCCTTAAGGAAGGATTATTTATATACATTATTTGGAATTCTTCAGAACAGGAGATTTGTCTCTCCTCCCCCATGTATTTATTCAGTCATTTACTTATCATTTTGGACTTCAGGTCATAATACAATGTTTTATATTATTGCTCAAATGTTCCTGCTTTGAATATTGGGCACCTTTTTAGTTGTTCTTTGTCCCTTTGGTATACCCCACTAGTGTGGGTTTTTGATTGGTTTGTTGTTCTTTTAACTCTTCCTTACTTTCTGCTTTAGGATGCTTTAAGATCATCTTGTATATTTCTACTCCAGTACTAGAACCAGCCATTTCTCCAAGGAGTCCTTGTTCCTTTTATTGGGGAACGATAATAAGAAACCAAAATCAGAGCACTAGGAGTTTTTGCTGCTTTGGGGGTATTGTTTTGCATCATTTATGCCTCTCTTGCTCCTCATCCTTCCCCCGCATCAGCTGTCAAATTATCTATCTTCTATTCCCACTGCCTTACCTTATCCCATTTTCTTGTCTTTTTGTGTGTTAATCCTCACCCAAGGATATTTTTCCATTCATTTTTAGAGAGAGTGGAAGGGGGGGAGAGAAACATTGATGTAAGAGAGTCACATTGATTGGTTGCCTCCCATGTGAGCCCTTACCAGGGCTGGGATCGAGCCTGCAACTAAGGTACATGCCTTTGACCAGAATCAAACCCAGGACCCTTCAGTCCGCAGGCCTAAGCTTTATCACTGAGCCAAATCAGTTAGAAACATCGATCAGCTGCCTCCAGCGCACTCCCCACAGGGGGTGAGCCTGCAACCAAGGTACATACCCTTGACTGGAATTGAACCTGGGACCCTTGAGTCCACAGGCTGACGCTCTATCCATTGAGCCAAACCGGTTAGGGCTTGGCTAGGATCTTTATCACATTTTCAATACTTGTTAGATAGATGGCCTTGAGAATCTAAGTCTTAGTTTTCTTATCAGTGAAATAGGAGTAACTCCTAAACATAGAACTAATGTGAGAATTAAAATTTAAATGAAATAATGTAGCCCAGTTGGCATGGCTCAGTGGTTGAGCATTGATCTATAAACCAGAAGGTCACAGTTTAATTCCCGGTCAGAGCATATGCCTGGTTGTGGGCTCAATCTTCAGTGTTGGGTATATAGGAAATAGCTGATTAGTGATTCTCTCTCATCATTGATGCTTCTATTTCTCCTTCTCCCTTCCTCTCTAAAATCAACAAAAAAATATTTTTTAAAAAATTAAGTGAAATAAGTACATGTCTGGCACATAGAAAGTGTTCAACAAATGCTTCTATAAATATGTGTAAGGATTATTATATGGATTACAAGGAATTATGCATGCAAAGTATCAAGCATAGTACTTAGGTCATTTTAATTAACTGATAAAATTCTAGTTTCCTTATCCTGTAAATAGTGCTAAGACCTCCTAAACAGTAATCTTTTTTTAAAATTGATTTTTAGAGAAAGAGGAAGGGAGAGGGAGAGGAGTGAGGGAGAGAGGGAGAAAAATGCCAGAGCATTTCGATTGGCTGCCTCCTGCCCACAACCTAGGCATGTGCCCTGACTGGGAATTAAACCAGTAACCCCCCCAGGTACATAGGATGATGCCCAACTAACTGAGCCACACAAGCCAGGGAAGTCTTTTTTGTTTTAAATTTCTTTATTGATTAAGTTATTACATATGTGTCCTTATCCCCACATTACTCCCCCATTGCCCCCCCCCACCCCACTTATACCCTCACTCCCCTGTTGTCTGTGTCCATTGGCTAGGCCTATATGCATGCATATAAGTCCTTTGGTTGATCTGTCTCCCTTACCCCCACCCTCCCCTGCCTTCATTCTGAGGTTTGACGGTCTGATCGATGTTTCTCTGTCTCTGGATCTGTTTTTGTTCATCAGTTTATGTTGTTCATTATATTCCATAAATGAATGAGATCATGTGATATTTATCTTTCTCTGACTGGCTTATTTCACTTAACATAATGCTCTCCAGTTCCATCATGCTATTGCAAATGGTAAGAATTTTTTACCTCAGCGTAGTATTCCATTGTGTAGATGAACCTAGTTTTTTAATCCACTCATCTACTGATGGGCACTTAGGCTGTTTCTAAATCTTAGCTAGGGGAAGTCTTTTTTTAAAAAAATAATACTTCTTTTCAATTACAGTTGACATACACTATTATATTAGTATCAAGTATACACCCCTGATTTAACATTATATAACTTACTAAATGATCATCTCGATAAATCTTGCATCCATCTGACACCATACAGTTATTAAAATATTGACTATATTCCCTATGCCTATTCTGTAATAACTAATTTGTACTTAATCCCTTTACTTTTTTCATTCATTCTCCCAACCCACCTTCCATCTGGCAACCATCAAAATGTTGTATGTTATCTATGAGTCTGTTTCTGTTGTTTTGTTTTTTAGATTCAGTTGTTTATATAACATGTATATATATTGCCATTTTATTTTTCATATTATGTATTTATTTTCTTAAAGAAGACCCATAAACATTTCATGGAATACTGGTTTGATGGTGATTAACTCCTTTAGCTTTTTCTTATCTAGGAAACTCTATCTGTCCTTCGATCCTAAATGATAGCCTTGCTGGATAGAGTAATCTTGGTTGTAGGTTCTTGCTTTTCATCACTTCAAATATTTCTTACCAAACCATTTTGGCCTGCAAAGTTTCTGTTGAGAAATTAGCTATGAGAACTCTTTTGTAGGTAACTAAGTGTTTTTCTCTTGCTGCTTTTAAGATTCTCTCTTTGTCTTTAAACTTTTGTTATTATTTTTTTTAATCCTCATCTGATGATATTTTCCCATTGACTTTTTAGAGAATGGAAGAGAGAGGGAAAGACAGAGAGATATATCGATATGAGATCAACACATCAATTGGTTGCCTCCTATACGAGCCCCAGCCAGGGTGCGGGCCGGAGAGGATCCTACAACTGAGGTACATGCCCTTGATTGGAATCAAACCTGGGACCCTTCAGTCTGCAGGCCAACAAACTGTCTACTGAGCCAAACTGGCTAGGGCTCTTTAAACTTTTGCATTTTAATTATGATGTGTCTTGGTGTGGGTTTCTTTGGATTCATCTTCTTTGGGACTCTTTGAACTTCCTGGATTTGTATGTCTATTTCCTTTACCAAGTTAGGGAAGTTTTCTGTCATTTTTTGAATAGATTTTCAGTTTCTTGATCTCTCTAGTCTGGCACCCCCATGATATGAAATGTTGGTACACATGAAGTTGTCTTAGAAGCTCTTTACACTATCCTCATTCAAAAATTCTTTCTTCTTTTTGCTGTTCTGATTGGGTGTTTTTTGCTTTATTGTAGTCCAAATTGTGGATTTTCTTGGCTTCATCTACTCTACTGTTAATTCCTTATAAGTTATTCTTTTGTAAGTTATTCTTACGTTAGTGTATTCTTCATTTCTGACTGGTCCTTTATTTTATTTTATTTTTTTAAATATTTTTTATTGATTTTTTTACAGAGAGGAAGGTTAAGCGATAGAGAGTTAGAAACATCAATGAGAGAGAAGCATCGATCAGCTGCCTCCTGCACACCCCCAACCGGGGATGTGCCTGCAACCAAGGTACATGCCCTTGACTGGAATGAACCTGGGACCCTTGGGTCAACAGGCCGATGCTCTATCCAGTGAGCCAAACCAACTAGGGCTGGTCCTTTATTTTTAATATTTATTTATTGATTTCAGAGAGGAAGGGAGAAGGAGGGAGAGATAGAAACATCAATGATGAGAGAGAATCATTGATTGGCTGCCTCCTGCACGCCCCCTACTGGGGATCAAGCCCACAACCCAGGCATGTGCTCTTGGCTGGAATCGAACCTGGGACCCTTCAGTCCACAGTCTGATGCTCTCTCCACTGAGCCAAGCCAGCTAGAGCTCACTGGTCCTTTTTTATGCTGTTGAGGTTCCCACTAAGTTCATGGAGCATCCTTATAACCAGTGTTTTGAACTCTGAATCTGGTAGATTGCCTGTTTCCATTTTGTTTAGTTCTTTTTCTGGAGTTTTGTGTTCTTTCATTTAGGACATGTTTCTTTGTCTCTGCATTTTGGCAGCTTCCCTGTGTTTGTTTCTATGTATTAGGTAAAGCTGCTATGTCTCTACGGCTTGGTTAGAGTGGCCTAATATAGTGGGTGTTCTGTAGGGCCCAGTGGCACAGTGCAGGAAGCCACCCGTTGTCTTCACTATCAGAGAAGTGCAAACAAGGATTCTGGAATGCTGGTGAACCTTGAACCCATGGCAAGGGCCAGAGTTGTGCACCGATTGCCTAGTCCAGATAATGGGGGCTCAAGTTATTTCCTGACCAAATAGTCTCAGAGTAAATCCTTCTCAGCAATTACCTGCCTGACTAAGAGCTAGATGTGTATCCAAAATTGAATAAAAGGCTGGTGAGGCCTGAACACCAGGGGAAGTCCTTTTTCTTGCATTGGGCTTGCCCACCTGGCCCCCAATATTTCCAAATTATTATTTCTTATCTCGTCTCTTTCATTTGCATGCGGCCCCTCCTCCAGATCTTGAACTCTAAACCACACGGGACGTGGGGGAACATTCACAGCACAGCCTCCCTGATCACACAAGCTGGGTACTCAAGGTGTGCCTGCCGTGTGGGCTGTGTACTACTCTTCTTATAATTGAGCCTTGATTGCTATTGTCATGTCAATGGGAGATATTTACCCTCAGGCTGATCAGCTGCAAGGACTGGCTGTGATCACTGATCACCAACTTCCAACCACTATGGAGGATCACTTTTGCAGGGTCCCACCCCACAGAGCACAACTTACTTCAGTGGGGCTCTGGTGCTTGCTTGAGTGTGTTGCTTGTGGAGATGGTTGGGAGTAGTGGTTTTTTTAAAAAATATATTTTATTGATTTTTTAAAGAGAGGAAGGGAGAGGTATAGAGAGTTAAAAACATCGATGAGAGAGAAACATCAATCAGCTGCCTCCTGCACGCCTCCTACTGGGGATGTGCCCACAACCAAGGTACATGCCCTTGGCTAGAATCGAACCTGGGACCCTTCAGTCTGCAGGCCGACGCTCTAGCCACTGAGCTAAACCGGTTAGGGCGGGAGTAGTGTTTTGACGTTGTCTGAAGCTGTCCACTCATACTCTGGCTCTGGGGCCTCCCAGAACATCTAGGCCAAGGTCGGCCACTGCTTATGTTCTGCCTAGGGCCACCTGGCATGAGTACAAAGCAATCTGCAGATTACTGCTGCTTGTGCTGGGCTTAGAGTGCTCAGGCAAGGTCAAGAACTGAGGCTGGTCCTAACCAGTTTGGCTCAGTGGATAGAGCGTCGGCCTGCGGACTGAAAGGTCCCAGGTTCGATTCCGGTCAAGGGCATGTACCTTGGTTGCGGGCACATCCCCGTGGGAGGTGTGCAGGAGGCAGCTGATCGATGTTTCTCTCTCATCGATGTTTCTAACTCTCTATCCCTCTCCCTTCGTCTCTGTAAAAAATCAATAAAATATATTTTAAAAAAATAAAAAAAACTGAGGCTGGGTGCTGCTAGTGCCAGGCCTGGGGTCACCCAACAATGGAAAAGCCACTGGAAACAGCTTAAATGGGTCCAAAAGTTGGGTGGAGTGAGGCCTCAAGGAATCATCAAGGTGGGACAAACTGAGCCAGGTTGATGGATTCTCAGATTTGGCACCCTCCTGCTGGCTCTGTAGGGGTAGGGCTCATCAAAGAAATAATGGCCTCTGTCAGCACTTCTATCTAGGAGAAAGCTTCCCCCTAGATCTTGGTCTGATGCTGGACAATTCAGTTCCTCCCCATAAGTTTCTGGTGCCTATCAAGCTGCTGTCCCAGCTCTGGAGCTCAGAGGGAGTGAGTCTGAGTTGGTCTGTGCCCAAGCCCTTTGAGAGGAACTGTCTGGGACTCTAGTAACCTCCGTCTCCCTGAGCCTCAATCCTTGCTGGTTTTTACAGCCAGAAGTTATGGTGACTTCTGTTCCTGGCACTGGAATCCTGGTCTGGGAGGCCTGGTGTGAGACTGGGACCCCTCACTCCTCCGGGGGACCTCTGCAGCTGAGATATCCTTCCGATTATCCGTCACTGGTGGTGCGGGACTAGCCTGTTCCATGTCTCTGCCCCTCCTACCAGTATCCATGTGGCTTCTTTTTTAATTCCCTAGTTGTAGGATTTCCATTCAGCCCGATTTCAGGCAGTTCTAAATGATGGTGGTTCTGTAGTTTAGTTGTAATTTTTATGTGGTTGTGGGAGGAGGTGAGTACTATCTTTACCTAAGCCATCATCTTGACCAGAAGTCAGTAGTAGTCTTATCTCTAGTCTGCCTGTTTCAGTTACACTCCCTGAAACACTGTTATTGGGTTATTGCTCCTTAAGTACAAGTTAAATTATGTAATTTTTGTTCAATTTAATTCATTCACCCAGAATTCACTGTTAAATTTGTCATATATCCTTCTGATCTTTATTTTTACTGTGCATTTAAAAAAGACTTTTGAATCAGATGATATATACATTTTTATATCTTTTATTTTATTTTAAATGTATTTTTAAAAACTATTTTTATTGATTTCAGGGAGGCAGGGAAAAGGAGAGAGAGAGAGAAACATCAATGATGAGAGAGAATCACTGATCGGCTGCCCCCTACATGCCCCTACTGGGGATTAAGCCTGGAACTAGGTGGTGACCTCCTGGTTCATTGATTAATGCTCAACCACTGAGCCACACTGGCTGGGCTATATCTTGCCTTTTTATTTAACCTTATGACAAAAATATTTTTCTTAATATTAGAAACTCGTTGAAAACATCTTTTATAGTACTGACAATATTTTATTGTTTGGAAACATACCCTTTTTTATCTTTCTTTTGTTATTGGACTTTCAGATTGTTTCCAGAATTATTATTTTATTTTTTTGGTCTTATTTGCAGTATCATACATGATCATCAAACTGCTGCTAGAATGTTCACACCTGTTGCTGCAAATTTAAAACCCAAGAAAAACTTCTGGGAATTTACTTTAGGTCAGGGTAGGGCTGCCTGGTTCGAGGCTACACTCACAACTGGGCAGGTTCAACAACACAGGAGCCTTTCTCCAGAACATTCAGAATTTTAATTATAAGAACTCTATGAATATTTTTGTGCATAAAATTTTGCTTGCGTTTAGGTTTGTTTTCTTAGAATAGATTTCCCAGGAATAGAATTACTGGGTTGGAGAGTACAAGCACTTATTTATTGTCTATTAATTATAAAATTAATTCTCATTGATTATAGCAAATTTGGAAAATATTTTCAAAAGTTGTATAAAATATGTCACTCACATGTATGGTAATTCCAGAATCCAGAAATGACTACAGTTACATTTTCTTTTAGTTTTTCTTTCTATGCACACATATAGCTTACCTATATTTAATGTAACTGGGATCACAGCAAATGGCTGTATTTCCCAAAATAGATCCTCAGAACACTTACTAGTCCTGTGAAATGCGCTACAAAATAAATAACTGAAATAATAATAAGATTCCTGGGGTCAAATGCATTTGGGAAACACTATAAACCATATTCCCATCTTGAATATTCACATGAATAAGAACGTACTAACCCAGATGCCTCTCCTCTCCCTTCCTCTGTCCCTCCCTCTCTCTCCTTCTCCCTCTCCTGCTCCTCTTCTCTTCTCTTCTCTTCTCTTCTCTTCTCTTCTCTTCTCTTCTCTTCTCTTCTCTTTTTTCCCTCTCTCTCTCTCTCTCTCTCTCTCTCTCTCTCTCTCTCTCTCTCTCTCTGAGCCTGAGGGCACCTTTCCCCCTTTTCTTCTCCCAGGCTAGTTTTCTTTGCCTTTCTTTCTCCTAAGCTCCAAGGAGGCCCTTCTTTTGCCTCTGTAACTTACGCCTCTGTAACTTATTTCTCACTTCTTCCACAGCTCATTTTATCTATTCCTTTGACTTTTGCTTGTATTGGGGCAGGGGTGGGGGTGGGGTGAAGAACATTAACTTACTTAAATCTTGCTGATAAAAAACAAGTATTTTTTTAATGTTTAATCCAGAATTCCCCAAAATTATTTAACAATTTTTTTAGGTAACACTTGTTAATGTCTTATTGAAGTAGTGTTTTATACAACAAAAGTTTTGGGAAATGCTGAAAAAATGGTAGGATTATTTTATATTCTCTTGCTATGTTAGCCAAATTGCTTTTTAACGGGTTTTGTTTTTTTTTTTATCACTGATGATATATGAATATGCTGGTTTCACCTTCTTTGACTGCATTTTTATTCTCATCTTCAAAATCCTACTTCTGCCAGAACTGGTTTGGCTCAGTGGATAGAGCGTCGGCCTGGGGACTGAAAGGTCCCAGGTTCAATTCCGGTCAAGGGCATATACCTTGGTTGCGGGACACATCCCCAGTAGGGGGTATGCAGGAGGCAGCTGATCGATGTTTCTCTCTCATCGATGTTTCTAACTCTCTATCCTCCCTTTCTCTCTGTAAAAAAATAAAATAAAATATATTTTTAAAAAATTCTACTTCTTTGAAGTACTTTGGAACCCAGAGCCAAGATTTGAATTTTGACTTTGTAACTTTGGGCAGTTACTAAGTTTCTCATAATCTGTGAAACTGGAATAATCATAAAGTCGTGAACATGAAATAATGCATACAAGCACTGTCCTTGGCATGAAACAAGCACTCAATAAAGATTGGTTGACTATAAAAATACCCTTTATTGAGTTTATTTAGAATTGACTATAAAATTTCCATATGGATTATTCAGTCTTACACTCAATACTATGAGCACAAACACTTTTCAATATAGTATCATCACATACTGCATTTCTGCTATACCCACCAATGAAACTGGGCTATCTTGTATAAGACAGATGTAATAGTAGTGTGCAGATGTGTAAACTTTGGCATCAGAACTGAGTTCAGATTCCAGGTACCCACTGCCTTTGTGATCTTGGACATATCGTTTAACCTCTTGACAACTTTGTTTCCTCTGCTGTAGAGGGTAATACCTGCCCGTTGTCTAGATTTTATAAGGTAATGTAGATGAAGTTCTTGTAGCTACTTCTTGAAGTAGCTACTTCTCCTATATAATAAAAACGTAATATGCTAAGTGTTCGATGTATAGGTTGAATACTTGACCAGCTGTTATGATGTGCACTGACCACCAGGGGGCAGACATTCTACCAATAGGTTAGCTTGCTGCTGGGGTCTGGCTTATCAGGACTAGGCAAGCGGGCCAGACAGGCACTGGAGCCCTCCCACAGTCCCTCCTCAGCCTGCAGGCCAACCTCCCACAGTCCCTCCCCGGCTGGCTGGCCCCCATTGGCCCCAATTGGGACTGGGCAAAATGGCCCCAATTGGCCACGATCACTGACCAGGCCGAAGGGACCCCACCCATGCACAAATTCGTGCACCTGGCCTCTGTTTAATTAAAAAATGTTCTTTCCTAATTCTTAACATACTGTGAGTTTTCCATTGTTACGAGTTTGCTTGTTGTTACTCCTCTTAGAATGCCCTTTCCCTTTTCTCTGCCAGCAGAAATAATGAGCCACTGATTTATTATTATTATTATTACTACTCCCTAGTCTTTAGGGTCAAGGTTGTCATGATTTAGCCCTGGCCATGTAGCTCAGTCAGTTAAAGCATGTCTCCTTACGCCAAAGTGGGTTCCACCTCCGGTCAGGGCACATATAGGAATCAACCAGTAAATGCATCAATAAGTGGAACAACAAATTGATCTCTCTTTTCTCTCTCTCTCTCTTCTCTCTCTAAAATCAATTAAAAAATGTTTTTCATGATTTTGTGTCACCTTCCACCATGAAACAGGGTGTAATAATTTATTCTCTTGAAATCTCTTAGCAGTCTGTAAGTGTCTCTTAGGATACTTAAGACATTTCTATTTTTATCTTATTATTTGTTTGTCTAACTTACCCACCCTCCTTACTTAGACTATAAATTCCATGAAAGTGGGACCATTTTACTTAATCCCTGGAGCACTTTGTATAGTGCTTTTCTCCTAGGAGGCTTTTAGTAATTTATTAGAGGCTCGATGCACAAAATTCATGCAAGGGCCTTACCCCTGGCCCCCACCTCCCACCTCCCACCTCCCACCTCGTGGCCAGGGGCCTCTGCTGCCTCTGCCTAAGTCCCTGCCCACTGCGGCTTTGTCCGGAAGGAAGGGCATCTGGAAGGATGTCTGGTCTAATTAGCATATTTTGCTTTTATTGTTATAGATTGCATTTAATTAATTTGTAGTCTGGCTTCTGACCACTCTTCTAAGACAATATTCTGGGAAATAACTAGAAATTTCCAAGTTGTCAAAATCTTTTCCTTAATTTCTCTTCAGTATTTAATACTGTTAATCACCTGCCCTTACTTAAAACTCTTTTGGGCCCTGACCGGTTTGGCTCAGTGGATGGAGCGTCAGCCTGTGGACTCCAGGATCACAGGTTCAATTCCGGTCAGGGGCGTGTACCTTGGTTGTGGGCACATCCACAGTGGGGTGTGTGCAGGAGGCAGCTGATCGATGTTTCTCTCTCATCGATGTTTCTAACTCTCTATCCTTCTCCCTTCCTCTCTGTAAAAAAATCAATAAAATATATTTAAAAAAAAACAACAAAAAACTCTTTTGGTCTCCATGGCATAGCACTGTCATGGTTTTTCTTTCCTAGAGTCATTTTCTCTTGTTGCTGATACCTTTTCTTCCTTGAGGAATATGATCATGACCATTTTTCCAGGTCATTCATCCAAATTGGATCTTCATATATTTTTTCTGTGTTAGAAACCTGGATCTTATCATTGTTGCCCCTGAGATCATCCTCAAGCTCAGATCTGTGACCCAAATCTCCTTTCTTACTTGAAGCAGGTCCTAGGGATTCAGCACACCTTGAACAGTCACTTCCACCTATCCCCTTGGCGTTCTCCCACACCTTGCTGTGTTTTTTCTCCACTGTCTTCCTGCCGTCACTGAAAACCTTCGGGCCCTTTCAGTTTAAGGAAACAGTCTGAGGATTGCAAAACAGCAAATGTCAGGAAATAACAAAACTCACAAAATTGTTATAGTAGCAGTCTCTAATCTGTAATTTCTGGAAAATCCTGATAATCTGCCTTTGATTTTTATATCTAGAGGTAAAAACCTCTTCCTTCTTTTTGACTTTACCTTTGGATACCATTAAGGACAGAGAATGAAACCAACATAACGTAAAATAGGTGCTCCTTTGTGATAATAGGCTGTATCTCTGAGGACTTCCAGTTAGGGTGGCCATTCAGAAAGCTTCTATCCTATCTATATATTATTGTTGACAGTATTATAGATGTCCCTCAATTTTCCCTCCCTTTGCACCCCTCCTTCCAGCCCCTGCCCCACCCCAGACCTTCACCACACTATTGTCTGAGTTCATTGGTTATGCATATCCTGTATACCGTATTTTCCGGCGTATAAGACAACTCCCAACTTTTGAGAAGATTTTCCTGGGTTAAAAAGTCTGGACGGAGACCATATGTGGCACAAAAAGGAGCTGACCAGAGACACTTGTGGTCTCCATTGGCTCCATTGATGACCCCCCAACTTTTGAGAAGATTTTCCTGGGTTAGAAAGTTGTTTTATATGCCTGAAGATACGATAATAAAAACCTAATATGCTAGGTGTCCAACTGTTTGTTTGACCGACCAGTCGCTATGATGTGCTAGGGGGCAAATGCTCTAACTGGTAGATTAGCTTGCTACTGGGGTCTGGCTGATCCGGACTAGGTGAGATGACCTGGACACGTCTTAAAGCCCTCCTGTGGTCCCTCCCCTGCTGGCCTGTCCAGCCCTGATCGGGACTGGGTGAGATGAGCTGCACTCACCCGGGAGCCAAACTCTCACAGTCCCTCCCGGGCCTCTAAAATATTTCTTCTAATTAATTTCCTTTCAATGTGCACAAATCCGTGCACTGGGCCTCTAATATGTATATAAGTTCTTTGGTTAATCTCTTCCCCTCTTCCCTCTGAGATATGCTAGTCTGTTCCATGCACCCATATCTCTGGACCTGTTTTGTTCATCATTTTATTATGTTCATTAGAGTCCACATATAAGTCAGATCATCCCTATCTTTATCTTTACTAGCCTTCATGCTTCCACCATCATCTCTGGGCACTTAAATATGTTTCTTATTGTTCCTCTTTCCTTAATTCCATGTAAAACACTGCCTATCTAGAATCTAATGTTATTTTCACAAGGTTTTCTTCTCCTCCAGACTTTCTATCACTGGTTTTTATTCTCCAATTTTCCACATTCAAAAGTGATATTGTAATTAGTTTATTTGTGTTTTTATTACCTTTCTACCTCACTAGAATTCATGCTACAAGGAGGCTAGATCCTTGCCTGTTTTATTCATTGTTGTATCCATAGGTCTTATTACAGTTAAGTGCTCAATAAACATTTAAAATCCATGTGTGAATAAATGTTAGTACCATATGCCCTACCTACCCACAAGTATGTTGTGAAAAATACATGTGAAAATCACCAAATTAATTCCACTGTATCACTGTTTCAATTATTCCCTCTCTCTAATTCAAATCTTGGCAGTCTTCAGATCCTATTAATTTATTCTTCATGATGATTTTCCCCCCATTTTCCTTTCAGTACCCAAACAGAGCATCTAAATCAAGTTTTCTTGCATTGCGACTGTTGCTTTCATTTTTTTCCTACCTTTAATTTATGTTACATATTTTCAGGTTAATCTTAAAGCATTGCTTTGAGAAGATCATCTGTACTCCCTTATTGGCCTTCAGTGTCCTCCTACAATTTGAAGCTCAAGTCCAAAGTCAAGAGGAGATTGGATACCTTTTGTCTTCTGACTAAATTACCTCTAGTCTCTTTTCCCATGACATATACTTTTTGCTCAAAATATACTGGATTCTTGCTGTTCCCTAATATGATACATGTTTATTTATTCATTAATTTGAATTAATTACAGTCTTCTGTGGGGCAAGAACTTTGCTTTAAAGATCAAAGACAAAGTTTCTGCTCTCAAGCAAACAATTATGTTAAACATTAGAGCATGATAAAGGCTAAAACAGGTGCTGTATGTACACAAAGGGCTACTTCTAGCCTGGCTTGGGGTAGGTACATTAGGGAAGACTACATTGAGTAGTTTATATTTGAACTTGACCTTTAAAGACCAATAGTAATTAACTAACATATGATTCAAGGAAAGTCTGTTCCAAGCCAAAGGAAGCAAAAGCAAGAAGCATGAGAATAGAGACACCTTTGGGTGAGGATTGTGAGTTCAGTGGCTGGAGCAGAAAGTGTGAATAACTGGGTATTAAGAGGCTGGAAACTGGATCAAGAAGGCCTTTGTGTGGAGTTCCATTTTCCATGTATATACTCTGAGGCAACAGGAATCCAGGAAGAATTTTAAGTAGGAGTGTGACTAGTCCAATTTGTTCCTTTGCTTGTGCTGTCCCTTATGCCTGAAATACTTCCCTTTCTCCTTTCTTCATAGTCCTACCCCATGTTTCCACCTGTCTAAATCTTGCTCATCTTTCAAAGTACACAACAGATGCTATGTCTTTAAAATAACCTTAAAACTCACCTGGTCAAAAGTAATTTCACCCTCCTTTGTGTACCCACTCTCCAAGCCATTTAGGTTTGAAACCTAAAATAAGATATATTTAAAAATATATTTTATTGATTTTTTACAGAGAGGAAGGGAGAGGAATAGAGTTAGAAACATCGATCAGCTGCCTCCTGCACACCCCATACTGGGGATGTGCCTGAAACCAAGGTACATGCCCTTGACCAGAATCGAATGTGGGACCCTTCAATCCGCAGGCTGATGCTCTATCCACTAAGCCAAACTAGTTAGGGCTAAAATAAGGTATTTTTAAAACCCACAATATAACAACAACAATAACAGGAATTTCTATTTTTTTATTTTTATTACTTTTTAAAATATGTTTTTACTGATTTTAGAGAGTGAGAGAGAGATAGAAACATCAGTGATGAGAGAGAATCATTGATTGGCTGCTTCCTGCACACACCATACTGGGGATCGAGCCCACAATTTGGCCCACAATCTGGGCATGTGCCAGAATCGAACCCGCTCTAGTCACCGAGCCAAACCAGCTAGGGCTGTGTCATCAATTTTATTTTATTTTTAATATATTTTATTGATTTTTTACAGAGAGGAAGGGAAAGGGATAGTTAGCAACATCAATCAGCTGCCTCCTCCACACCCCCTACTGGGGATGTGCCGGCAACCAAGGTGCATGCCCTTTACTGGAATCGAACCTGGGACCCTTCAGCCCGCAGGCTGATCCTCTATCCACTGAGCCAAACTGGTCAGGGCTGTTTCATCAATTTTAGAGAGAGGAAAGAAGAAAAAGAAAGACAAAATCAATGTGAGAAAGAAACATTGGTTGCCTCCTATATGCACCCTGACTGGAAATAGAATCCACAACATAGGTATGTACTCTGACTGGGAATTGAACCCGAAACCTTTTGGTGTCCTGGATGACACTCCAACCCAACTGAGCAACTTGGCTGGGCAATAATGGGAATTAAAAAAAAAGAAAAGTATAATCTAATCACCTCAAAAAATTTTTGTGTTACATACTTTTTCCTAAACATACAAATATGCCTCTTGCTAAAATAACTAAACTTACAAATATGTATGATATAATTAAAATCATGGTATATATATATATATATATATATATATATATATATATGCATATATATAATTTATATATATATATAATTATGTTTTATATCACATTACATGATTTAAATCTTTTAAAAAATATATATTTTAGTGGTTTTTTACAGAGAGGAAGGGAGAGGGATAGAGAGTTAGAAACATCGATTAGCTGCCTCCTGCACACCTCCTACTGGGATGTGCTCGAAACCAAGGTACATGCCCTTGACTGGAATCGAACCTGGGACCCTTCAGTCTGCAGGCCAACGCTCCATCCACTGAGCCAAACCAGTTAGGGCAATTTAAATCTTTTTAATCATTTAAAACAATTTTATTGATTTTTATTTATTTTTAAATATATTTTATTGATTTTTTACAGAGATGAAGGAAGAGGGATAGAGATAGAAACATTGATCAGCTGCCTCCTGCATACTCCCCACTGGGGATGTGCCCACAACCAAGGTACATGCCCTTTACTGGAATCGAACCTGGGACCTTGAGTCTGCAGGCCGACGCTCTATCCACTGAGCCAAACTGGTTAGGGCAATTTTATTGATTTTTAGAGAGAAAGGAATGGAGAGGGGGCGAGAGAAAAGATCGATGTAAGAGAGAAACATCTATCGGTTACCTTCTTTACTCTCTCTATTGGGGATCGAACCCACAACCCAGGCCCGTGCCATGACTGGGAATCGAACTGACAACCTTTTGGTGCACAAGAAAATTCCCAAACAACTGAGCTACACTGGTCAGGACTTAATCTTTTTTTTTTAATATTTTTTTTATTGATTTCAGAGAGTAAGAGAGAGAGAGAGAGAAATTATAACAGGGAATCATTGGTTGGCTGCCTCCTGCAGGTTGGACCAAGCCTGCAACCCAGGCTTCTGCCCTTGACCAGAATCGAACCTGGGACCCTTCAGTCCCCAGGCTGACGTTCTATCCACCGAGCCAAACCGACTAGGGAAGGGCTTAATCATTTTCAATGGGTGTATTATAAATCATTCCTGTGTAACTGGACGTAAAGTTTGCTTTAATTTTTAGCTATTTATAGATAATACCATTTTTATATGATTTAGTTATTTTTTCCTGTTGAAACTATTTTCTTATTCTAAATTATCAAGATTAGGATAACTAAAACAAACTGTTTTGCATTATCTTGTACTTTAACCCCTAACCTTTACCCTTTTCCCCTAATCAGTGAATTACCAAGTGTTGTTGATTCTTTGATAATGTATCTGACATCATTCTCTTCCTTTCCATTCTCACAGGTTCAGCCAATTCTGTTCCTTATGCCAGGATTATTGCGACCTTTTTTTCTTTTCCTAGCTGATTTCTCCAGTCTCCAATGTTTCCCTTTCCAATTCTTCTCATCATGTCAGATTAATTGCCCTAAAGCACTGCTTTGGGTAAAAGATTCATTTGTTTGACAGATCCTTATTGAATGCATGCCATGCACCAGACATTAAATCCCTTAACTGGCATTTCCAGGTATGAACATCCACCTCTCATTAACTTTTGCACCAGCCCTCTGATCCAGCCAGACTGGTCTAGTCACCATCTCCTGAACATTCCATCTCCTAATTACCATGTCTGAAATTTTGTTTCAGAATGAGCTTCTGTTTAGAATCCATTCTGCTTCCCTTTTCTCAGTTTTTGATTATTTCTTCAAAGCCCCGCTCAAGTTTCAGCCGTCCCTCCCTGAAGCCTCTCAGTTTTTTCATTACTCAGTTTTTACTCTTGTCTCTGCACTTGATCTTAGCCAAAAGACCAAAAAGCGATTTTTCTCCTGTCTAAACTGTCACAGCTAAGCAAACAATATCTTCAGTTTCTTTTATTTGCAAGATAAAGCTCTGAATTCCTTGACCTTGTTTTTAAGGCTTTCTAAGATCTGGCCCTATTCTTTTTTACTTTAATTGATTTCAGAGAGAGGAAAGGAGAGGAAGAGGGAGAAACATCAATGATGAGAGAGAATCAATCATTGATCGGCGGCTTCCGGCGTGCCCCCTACTGGGGAGATCTGGCCCTATTTTTTATTTTTAACCTGGCTTCCTATTATTCCCTAAAATAAACTCTGATTCCTCTGGACTCCTCTACTTTCTGTTCCTTAAATACTCCATGCCGCCCTGGCTGGGTTGCTCCGTTGGGTAGAGCGTCATTCTGATACATCGAAGTTGCTGGTTCAATCCCTGGTCAGGGCACGTACAAGAATGGGTGAATGGGTGGAGCAAGGTTGATGTTTCTCTCCCTTCCTCTCTCTCTCAAATCAATAAATTGAAAAAATTAAAAAATATTCCATGCCATTCCCACATCCATGCCTTTCTTTGCTCATGTTTGTTCTTTCTCCCATCCGTTTTACCGGTCAAATCTTACCGATTTTCTTTTGTTTTTAAAATGTATAGAAACACCAGTAATTCGAGAGAATCATTGATTGGTTGCCTCCTTGTATGCACCACATGGGACAGAGCCCACAACCCAGGCATGTGCCCTACCCAGGAATCGAACCTTGACCTCCAAGTTCATAGGTCGACATTTAACCACTGAACAACACTGGCCGGGTACAGATTTTCTTTAACACTTTTTTTGTTTTAATTTATTAATGATATTTGCTTTTTGAACAACAACAACAAAAAAACCCCAACTCCTGTTACAATGTATAATCCATGTGGGAGGCCCATATACTTAAAAATGAGTAATACAGCCCTAAACGGTTTGGCTCAATGGCTAGAGTGTCGGCCTGCGGACCCAGGGGTCCCGAGTTCGATTCCGATCAAGGGCATGTACCTTGGTTGCGGCCACGTCACCAATGGGGGATATGCAGGAGGCAGTTGATCGATGTTTCTAACTCTCTATCCCTCTCCCTCTCTGTGAAGAATCAATAAAATATATTTTTTTTAAAAAATGAGTAATACAAGATATATACTAGTAGTATAGGTGGGCTAAAGTTTACAGTTTGTATGAAAAAAAGACATGCAGGTTATGATTATTACAATAGATTATTAACTTGTGTTTTGTGTAGTCACCACTGTAAACTACTTTTGTCAAACCCTGCATATATATATGTATACTAGGGGCCTGGCGCACAAAAATTTGTGCACTCGGGAGGTCCCTCAGCCCGGCCTGTGCCTTCTCGCAGTCTGGGATCCCACAGGGGATGTCCACCTGCTGGTGTGCCTGGCCAGCCTGGGTGAGGGGCTGAGGGCCATTTTCAGGCTGCCCACAGCTCCCATTTACCCAACGTCCCAACAAGGCTGGCTGGAATCAGGTTTCTGGGGTTTATTTATCTTCTATAATTGAAACTTTGTTGCCTTGAGCAGAGGCCTGGCTGGCCTAGGCAGGCAGTTTGAACACCATCACTGGTGCAATGGAAGCCTCCTGTTTGCTCTAGTTCCATGGCTGCCAGCTGCCATCTTGGCTGGGTTAATTTGCATACAGCTGCTCTGATTGGCTGGTGGGCGTGGCTTGGCTGGTGAGCGTGGTTTAGGTGTCTTGGAGTGATGGTTAATTTGCATATTGCTCTTTTATTAGATGTGTGTGTGTGTGTATATATATATAGATAGAGGTATAGATATATAATTTAAGGTAATTTAAATGTCCAGGACACTTGGAGGTTCCCTAAGACCTTTACAGGAAATCTATAAGCATAACTATTTTCAGAATATATAAGATGTTATTTGCCTATTTGCTAGATTGACATTTTCACTGATAAGCAAAAGCTGAGGTGGATAAAACTGCTGGCCCCTTAGCACTAATCAAGGTAGTGGCACCAACTATACTAATCATTGTATTTTTTAAAATATATTTTATTGATTTTTTACAGATTAAAGGGAGAAGGATAGAGATTCAGAAACATCAATGAGAGAAATATTGATCAGCTACCTCCTGCACACCCCCCACTGGGGTTGTGCCTGCAGCCAAGGTACATGCCCTTGACCGGAATCGAACCCGGAACCCTTGAGTCCGTAGGCCAACGCTCTATCCACTGAGCCAAACCGGTCAGGGCTCATTGTATTTTCACTGCTACATGCTTGCAGTAAATAATGCCAGTTTTTCACTTAATATTCTTGATTATGAATTTGATTAAACCCTGGCCCTTGAAATAAACATTTTTGTTTATTATTTTTCCTAGTTTTATTGAGATATAATTGACATATAACATTAAGTTTAAGATACACAGTGTGATGATTTGATATTTACATATATTGTGCAATGTTTACCACAATAAGGTTAGTTAACACATCCTTTATCTCACAGGGTTACCATTTTGTTGTTATGGTAAGAACATTAAAGTGCTACTCTGATAGCAAATTGCAAATATACACTACAATATTGGTAACTATAGTCACCATGCTATATCTTAGAACCCTAGAACTTAACGCATCTTAGAACTGAAAGTTATACATCTTTTTAATGTTCTCTGTGGACTAAATGGGAAGTAAACATGAAACATTTTGTTGCACACTGTAGATGGTGTCTCAAGGAAAAGTACTGGTGTAACTGTATTATTTACAAGCTAAATAAGCTTCCTTTTCATACAACACCATTTTTACTTGAAAAACAACACTGACAAACTGGTAATTCATACCGGGATATCTGACAGGCACTTTGCTGAAAATGAAGGAAGTGAGCCTGTCATTTTAAGGAAAACAACTGACAGTGTTGTTGCAGTGATAAGATTCAAGCCTTCAAGTACACATTAAAATTTTGGAAAACTTGTATCTGCCACTGAGCGTGAAAGCTTTCCAATAAAATTTCTTTCTGATGATATTAACAAATATTGTATGCTTAAATGCATAATAATACAAAATATGAGTGCAGCCCTAACCGGTTTGGCTCAGTGGATAGAGCGTCGGCCTTCGGACTGAAGGATCCCAGGTTCGATTCCAGCCAAGGGCATGTAACTTGGTTGCAGGCACATCCCCAGTAGGAGGTGTGCAGGAGGCAGCTGATCAATGTTCCTGTCTCATCGATGTTTCTAACTCTCTATCCCTCTCCCTTCCTCTCTGTAAAAAATCAATAAAATTTATTTTAAAAAAATACGAGTGCGAGGGGGAATCACGAAATTAAAAAAAAATGTTTGAGGATCACTACCCATTTTCCTGTAACTTACTCTTTCACTTATTATATTTTGAACACCAATCAAGGTCAGTGCATTTGTATCTAAAATTCTTTTCCAGTCCTGGCCCATGTGACTCGGTTGGAGTGTTGTCCCTTACACCAAAAGGTCATGGGTTCAATTCCTAGTCAGGGGGTACATACCCAGGTTTCTGGTTCGATCCCTTCAACCAAGCTATGTTCTTCTCTCTCCCTCTCTAAAATCAATAAAAACATATCCACTGGTGAGGATTAAGAAAAAACCCCAGCCCTAGCATGTTTGGCTCAGTGGATAGAGTGTTGGCCTGTGAACTGAAAGGTCCCAGGTTCGATTCCGGTCAAGGGCACATTCCTGGGTTTCAGGCTCGATCCCCAATGCGGGGCTTGCAGGAGGCAGCCGATCAATGATTCTCTCTCATCATGGATGTTTCTATCTCTCTCTCTCTCTCCCTTCCTCTCTGAAATCAATAAAAATGTATTGAGAAAAAAACCCAAAACAATAAACTTCCATAACAGCATGGTGTGCCATCATGGGGATGATCCACATCTATTTAATCATCCATATATTAATGGCCATTCAAGTTGCTTTCATCTTTTTGTTATATAATGCAGCAACAAACATTCTTTATTTTTTAATCACCACCCAAGGATATATTTTGTTGCTTTTTTATTGATTTTTACAGAGAGAGAGGGAGAGAGACACATTGATGTGAAAAACATCGATGGATTGCCTTCCATACACACTGTGATTGCACCCCGACCGGGTTGGAACCTGCAACCCAAGTATATGCCCTGACTGGGACTCAAACCCACAACCTTTTGGTGCATTCGATGACAGTTCAACCAACTGAGCCACACTGGCCAGGGTGCAACCAACATTCTTTACATATATCCTTGTGCATTGATGCTTCTTATATATCTACTAGAGATCCGGTGCACAAAAATTTGTGCACTGGGGAGGGGGGAGTCCCCTCAGCCTGACCTATGCCCTCTCGCTGTCTGGGACCCCTCAGGGATGTCCACCTACTGGCTTAGGCCGGCTCCCCGGAGGATTGGGTCTAACCTGGCAGTCAGACATCCCTCTGGCAGTCTGGGAGACCTCGGGGGATGTCTACTTGCC